>MCJB01048863.1:0-44390 GCA_002018475.1 Nicotiana obtusifolia
TTTCAGGTGATTTGGCGGCCGATTGGCTACAGTTTTCAGCTGCGTTTTCGAAGCTAAAAGGATGGCGTAGCTCAGGTGTTTTCATGGAGTTTTAGGGCTATTTTCATGGAGTTCTTCATAGTGCTTAAGGGTGTTCGAGGTGGTAGAGAAGATAGCTTGTTTTTAGAAGATTAAAAATGGTCCCCCCAAGAAGAAATATGCAGCTGCTGCTCTGTTTTTTTTATCTCCGGTCCTCCCCCCTGCAATTCTGTTACTAGTGATAATAAGATGGAATTTGTGAGTGGACTGAGCCTTGACTTTTTGCGTGAGTCAGCTTCCCTTTTTGTCAGAGGTTGTTAGGGTTAGGAGAGAGAAAATGGGGCTAGGTTCTTGGGTTGTGGGATTTGGGCCTCCCTTTGGATTGGGCTCGAATTTAATAAATTTGGGTTAAAGAATAAAAATCTAATCACCCAGCCCAAAATATAAGACTCTAATTGAATTTAGGAGATAAGAGCTTGGAACTATTTTGGTATATTTTTATTATTTTGAACCTAATAAGAAAAATAGAACTAGATTTAATAATAAATGGATTCCTACAAAAATAGGCTCCAATAATTATTCTAAAAAGTATTATTGCTATAAGAGGTGATTCTAGTACGTGGGTCAAAAATTACATGTCTACAGTACCTAGTAAGTATCTAGTCTAACCTCGAAGAAGTAGTGACGATGGGCCGACATCGACACTTACTAGAGGTCAATAAATAAAGTGAGGAAATCATAAATAGGTATGAAATACAACAATAACAGTGAGATAAGAAACAATAATTAATATTTCTTAAACAAAATATCAATTTAAAGTCTCCAACTATCACAGACCAAGTCTTTAACACATAAAGGCCACCAAGTAATTTTCAAGTCTTAGATCAAGAAAGAAATATCAAGTATAATCGGACTCCGAGCAATATCATGCACGATTTATGCCGAGGTCGTACGGCCCGATCTAAAATAGTGTGAACACTGCCGAGGGTCGACTGGCGCGAACCATAGATGCATCTAATATAATACCGAGGCGTTCGGCCCGATCCACACAAATAGAAAAAATTCTACGAACTCTAATCAACGACTACTACATAGAAATAATACGCAAAGAAGGAATAATTTTCGCTAACAATCAAGTATTCCACCAAAACTCAAAGTAATGAAGCTCGGTCTTTTAAAATCCTTTATCCAATTTCAATTATAAATCCAAGTAATTAAACTAACAAGTTGGGTGCAAATAATACAAGTACTACATGGTAAAGTCCTAAGTTTACCCGGAGATAAGCATGATTTTAGCTACGTACGGACTAACGTGACGTCGCGCGCACGTAGCACCCATAATTATTAGCAAATAATTATTTAAAATACCTACGGGGATAATTTCCTCTTACAAGGTTAGTGTAAGGCCCCATAAAATTTTGTAAAGGAATTTAAGGTCTCGTGGTGCCGAGGTAGGCTTACGTGTTTGAGGATTGTAGAAATTCTGCTCGCCGTGGCACGGACTTTTTGGGCTGAACAATGCGTTGGGGAGTAAAGAAAATTTTTTGGCAGAAAAGACATTTACTCTGCTGGCCGCAGAGTGAAGCAGTAGCTGGGCAAGTTTGGAGGAAAGTATGCGGCGCATTATGCGACCGCAGAACAAGTCTGTGGTGCATTATGCGACCGCAGAACAGGTCTGCGGGCCGCAGACCCAACCCGTATATTTTAGTACGGGGCACCAATTGTGCGGTCGATTTGCAGACCGCATATCCATTATACGGTCACTATGCGACCGCATATTTTGTTTTGGTGCTTCATTTTTTTTATTTTTATACCCGAATCTATTTTTATAAATAGCCTTTAGGGCGTATTTTGGGGCATCCATCTGATGATTTTGGAGAGAGGTAAGAGCATTTTAGAGAGAGAAATAGGAAACCTAACATTTTAATCATCCATTCTTGTCCCAATCTTCAAGAATGAAGGAAGCCAACCACAAGATCTTCATCTAAGACGTAAGATTCAAACCCTAGTCTTCAATTTCGAGTTTGTATATGAGATGGTAATTTGGGAGTATAATTTTTGGGTAAGGGAATTGTTATTTATCACATGCATCAGCTAGTAGGGATTGTGGGGAAGTTGTTGAAAAATCTTGGGTGGTTTTGGTGTTGAATTAGTTGTGGAGTGAAGGAAATCTTGTGGATGAACCTTGTAGTGTAATTTGCACATGTAGTGTTTGATAAAATGCTCAAGTGAGCTGGAACTATGAACTCCTTCCTAAATTTTTTTCAATTTTTCTATATCTCTAAATAGATCGAAGCGGCTAAGGTTTTCGGAATGCTGTAGTAAATTTAAAGGCTCGGAGCAAGGTATGTTGGCTAAACTCCTCTTGTAGAATCGAATCCATGATGTCCTCGTAAGTTGTAATTATGATTGGCTCAAGCTCTTATATCTCATTTTTCGAGTTGTTCTTTATAAGCTTGACTATTTTCGAACAAACTCTGTGCCGAAAGATATATGTTCAAAATGCGTCCCGAATGCTCTTATCCTATTGTGTTATCCTTCGAGATTGTATTTAAATGTGACCATGTGTCGAAATATTATGAATTCAATTATGTCTCAATTGCTAGCTATCATGCCAAATTGTTGAAGAAAGCTCAATGTGCCTAAGATTTCTTACTTGCTCATATGTGAACTAAAAGTCATGATTTAGAGATAGCTTTGTTGTTGATAATCCATGATGATTTGTAAAAGTGAAATAGGTGAACATAAAATATGAAATACAGCCGACGTGCCAAGAATGATATTATATTTGTGGCCACTAGTGCCAATGAAATGAAAAGATGTGTAAAAGACTATGAAATGAGCTGAAAGTCCTTTATATAATAATGTCATTAGTGTCCTACGATCAACCATGACTAGTGCAAGTAAGTGGTAGTATGAACCTGAACTATGGCCATTGCTAAAACGAGAATCATGAACTTAACTAGTGACCCGAGAAGACAAAGAGGTATATAATGAGGTGTAAAAGAGACGTCCTATGTTTAATGATGATAAACCATAAGAAAAAAAATCGGGTCTATGCACCATTGAGATCTACTTAATGATTGGTCATGCAAGTGTTAATGTAATGAGCTATGTTTCTCCATGATGAGCATGAATATGAAGTATTCCAATGATCTGAGAACTTACGACCTTAAAAGTAGCATTAGTCATGTCGCTTGAGTTTATACATAGTTATGTGCATAATGATGTGTTATGAACCTTATGGACGGTCTATGAAACACATATGTATAATATGCTATGAATTCCTATGGACGGTCTATGAAACGCATAGGTGTATTGTGTTATGAATCCTATGGACGATCTATGAAATGCATAGGTGCATTGTGTATGGGGTCCTGTGGACGGCCTATGAAACGCATAGGTATATTATGTATGGAATCCTATGGACGGCCTATGAAACGCACAGGCATATTGTGTATGGAATCCTATGGACGGTCTATGGAACGCATAGGTATATTGTGTATGGAATCCTATGGACGGTCTATGAAATGCATAGGTGTATCGTGTATGAAATGTATAGGTGTACGGTATGAATAAATACTATGTACGGTCTATGAGACGCATAGGCGTATAATATGACATGTTAACACTAAGAATTGTCTATGAAATGTATGGTCGTAAAATAAGAGAGGGATATGGACGGCTAGTGAGATGCATTATTAACGCAGACAATAGGTGCCACTTTCATTGACGTTGTTTGTACATGTTGTTTCAATTACATTATATTATGTATTCTACGTATAGTTCATATGGGCTCAGTTGATCCTAAAAGAGGTTTAAAATGATGTAAGTATAATAAGACTTGAAATTTGAATCTATGGGATGTTTCGTAGTTCCTTAATGTCCATTGATTGCCTCTTATTTGAGTTACTGTATTTTCATATGTTATTCTATCTGCCTTACATACGAGTACTATTCCACATGTACTCACGTGCCCTTTGTCGGGGGCGCTGCATCTTTTAATGGATGCAAGTGGTTCCATAGCATGTGGCATAGATCAGTGACAGCAGTATATCCTCCTCTCAGCTACTTGGTGAGCCCCATCTCATATTGGGGTCATGTACTTTTTGTTCTCTCATGTATTGTGTTTTGAGGCATAGCCGGGGCTTTGTTGCCGGCATTATCCTAGTACTCTTTTGTACCCGTTAGAGGCTTCGTAGACATGGGGTGTGTTGTGCGTTAGTATTGGTAAGGTCAAACTAATAATGTTGTAATTGTATCACATGTTCCATTTCTAAACTATGAATGTGTAATGTAACATTCTGGGGACTTATGAATGAAGTAGCTAATAGTAATGGATTGATGTTGTATACACGATCTCCTTAATGTGTTATTAATGAAAAGATATCTTCTCCTTATTCATGGGTAAGTTTGGGTAGAAGGCATCTAGTAGGCTGGCTTGGCCGGGTTAACTCGGTTGAGCGCTGGTCGAGCTCCCTAAGTTCGGGGGCATGACAGTTAGGCAAGAGACTTACCTCGTCTCCAAGTCCTCTTTCCAAACCACAATTCACACTAAAAGCCCCAAATTGGTGGCAAGCAATATGAAACTAGCCAAAGGTTGTACAAACTAATCAATCTATAATCAAAAGTTTATAATAAATAACTAATAGAGTAATTACCCAACCCATTTGGAAGATTCCTAAAATCACCCCCAACCCACATGTCCGGATTTTCGGAAATTTTTGTAAATAAATGTTACCTATTACCTCACGAACACAAATATCTAATTTCTACTCAGTTCCATAATCATTTTTGTGGTCTAATTCCATTTTGATCAGAACCTAGGTTTTTCAACAAAGTCCTAAAATTATTACATTTTACATGTTAAAATCTAACCATAATCCATGTATTAAACTAACGGTATGTAGATATTACTTACCTCAATATGCTAGATGAAAAACAATCTTCAAAGAGCTCTAAAAGCGACCACAAGTTGAGAGAACTGAACAAAATAAGCCAAAGTCCCTTTTTTAATCAAGTCTACCGCCCAACGATCCTTCTTCAGGATAGGGAAAAGGGCCTCACGATCGCGAAGGCAAAGCTTGCCAAGGCCCCAGAACTCTTCATCGCGAACGCAAGGGCACACTTGCGATCGCGAAGGCTTGCCCAGCTCGAGCTTCACGAACGCGTTCAGACCTTCGCGAACTCGAAGAGTAATGGTAGCTGACCCTTCCCAGGCCCCTTTCTTCTACGCAAACGCAGACCGGCCCATGCGAAAGCAAAGGATATAGGTCCTAATCCTTCACGAACGCGACTTGTTGACCGTAAACGCGAAGAGTAAAATGCCCAGTCCCCCAATTCCTTCTCCGCGAACGCGCTACCACCTCCGCGTCAGAACCAGCATATCAACAACTTTGGACTTAGCTCTGGGTGTTCCGAAACACACCCCAGCCACCCGGAACCCCATCCAACTATACCAACAAGTCCTTAAATATAATACGGACCTGCTCGAACCCTCAGTACATGTAAAACAACATCGAAAGTAAGAATCACACCCCAAAACCAAATCGATCAACTTATGAACTTCAAACTTCTTCAACTAGCTCCGAACGTGTCGAATCATACTTAGACAACTCAGAATGACTTCAAACTTTACATACAGGTCATAAATCACCACACGAACCTATTCCCATGCTCGAAATCCCAAACAAACCTCGACTACATCAAAGTCTACTTCAAACCAAATTTGAAGAACTTGAAAACCTTCAATGCGGCAACTTCCAACATTAGGCGCCGAAACGCTTTCAGATTACCCGAAACTTGATTCAAACACACGCCCAAGTCCAAATCATCATATGAGCCTATTGGAACCATCAAATCCCTGTTCAGAGGTCATTTACTCAAAATGTTAACTCAAGTCAAACACTGCCATCTTAAGCCACTTTTAAGGAACTAAGTATTCTGATTTCAACTCGAACCCTTCCAAACCTAAACCAACCATCCCTACAATTCATAAAACAGTAAAAGCACATACGGGGAGTCTTAATTAGGGGAACAAGGATCTAGAAAGCAAAATAACCGGTCAGGTCGTTACATACTAACTTGAACCTATAACATCCAAAGTAGAAGACCGATGAAGGTAGATACTTCAAGCTAGAAGCTGATGATTTACGAAGAAAGCAATTAGGAGAAGAATGCATGAGAAAGGAGGATGAATTGAAAAGAAGTGTGTCACGACCCAAATCTCAACATGTCGTGATGGTGCCTATCACAATGCTAGGCAAGCCGACAATCATAATTAACTACACATTTTAAGTTTAAAATATGACGAAACAAGTGTAACAATAAAGATTCTCATAAATAACCGATATGAATAGATGCGACTCGAATACAAAATTCCCAAAATCCGGGTGTCACTAAGTACATGAGCTACTAAATGATAACATAGTCAAAACGTCTAACACAACTATCTGAAAAGATAGAATAGTGCTAAATAAACTGAAAAGAAGGAGAGTCGAGGTCTGTCGATGCCAAAGTAGCTACCTCCTGGATCTGCACACGAAGTGCAGAGTGTAGTATGAGTACAACCGATCAAATGTACTCAATAAGTAACAGGACTAACCTTGGGCTGAAAGTAGTGACAAGCTCAGATAGGTACAATCCAAATCCAGATAATAACAATATAGATATGATAGGTTAATGGCAGTAATAACTCAGAGAAAATCTCATAAAACAGTACATAAAGTAGATATGCTTTCAAGTTAACAGTTTAGGCTCAATACTGGTAAAATATGCCAAGTATAGCTAACATGAGGAATATCACTTCTCTATGTCTACATGTCAAATATGCATGTCACATGTAATGCAACACAGCAATAAACTCATATCCTCATGCTCTCGGGATATTCAACCTCACTCAGCATGCTCAATCACTCAGCACTACTAATCACTCCACACTCTCAATCACTCAGCACTCGCACTCAACACTCAACAGTACCTGTGCTCACTGCTTGTATGTCAGACTCCGAAAGGGTGGATCCTGCCCAAGCGCTAATATAAGCCAATGTTGCATGTTACGGCGTGCAACCCAATCCCATAAATATCACTTACAATCAGGCCCTCGGCCTCACACAGTCATCAGTCTCTCCCGTCTCTCAAGCTCACAAAACGCATACCAATTAGCCCAAATAATTATGCATGATGTAACAATAAATGATAACAAAGACTGGATATGATATGCAAATGACGAATGCGACTTAGTACATAACTGCAATTTAAGCAAATAACTCAACAGCAGAAACAACCTTTGGGGGTCCCAACAGTACCAGAATATAGCCTAAATATGATTTCTAACATGAATTACAACTCAATTTATCTAACACATAGAGATTATATAAACAACAAGACTGGGGAACTACATAGTTCCATGGAATCAACTGAGTCACAATTACTACAGTTCACGCTCACACGCCCATCACCTAGCATGTGCATCACCTCAACACCAACCACATAACACAAAGTTTGGCGATTCATACGCTCAGTATCAAGTTTAGAAGTGTTACGTACCTCAAACCACGCAAATCCCTACTCCAGCAAGCCCTTGCCTCGCGTATCAGCCTCCGAACAACTCGAATCTAGCCACAAATAACTTAATACAATCAATATAAGCTATTTGAATCGATTTCATACGATAAAACTAAGTTCTTTAACAAAGTAAAAAAGTCAACCCCGGGCCCACGTCTCGGAATCTGACAAAATTTATAAAATTCGAACACCCATTCGATAGCTAGTCCAACCATACCAAAATTATTCAATTCCGATCTCGAATCGACCTTTAAATCCTCAAATTATAGTCTATGAAGTTTCACAAAATTTTCCCAATTTTTCCAATCCAAAACACTAATTAAATGGCAAAATAAATGATAGATTCATGTATATTAACCAAATCCGAGATAGAATCACTTAACCCAATCATCTCCTTTAAAATCCCTTCAAAAATCGCCCAAATCTGAGGTCTCTAGCTCAAAATATGAAAAATGGGTCCAAACCCTTGATTTTGAAATAAATATATGCTGCCCAGATGTCCTTCTTCGCGAACACGGAAAGTTTCTCGCATCCGCGAAGCACAAAATTCAACTGCCTAAAAATCCTCTTACGCGAACGCAAAGGAACCCTCGCACATGCATGCTTCACAGTGCTCTGCCTACGCGAACGCGTCCCCTTGACCGGGTACGAAAAGGCTTAAGGCTTGGTGCCCAAGCTGGCCTCATCCTTTTACGCGAACGCGAGTACCCCCTCGCGATCGTGACGCTCAAACTCGCTACACCTGCGCGAATGTGTGGCCCTCTTTGCGAATGCGAAAAACAAACCTCTCCTGCCTCCAAGATAACCTTCGCGAACGTGAAACCTCTCTCGCGAACGAACAAGGAAACCATACATTAGATATTTTGCAGTTCAACAAGGCCAAATACTATCTGTAATAATCTGAATCTCACCTGAGGCCCCCAGGACCCCATCTAAATATACCAACATATCCTAAAAAATCATATGAACTTAGTCGAGGCCTCTAATCATATCAAACAACATCAAAACACAAATCTCACCCCAATTCAAGCATAATGAACCTAATAGATTTCCAACTTCTCCAATCGATGCTGAAACCTATCAAACTAAATCCGATTGACCTCAAATTTTGCACACAAGTCATAAATGACACAATGTACCTATTCCAACTTTCAGAACAGAAATTCGAGCTCAGTAACCACAAAGTCAAATCTCGGTCAAACTTTTGAACTCTCCAAACTTCAACTTTTCTAACTTTTGCCAGATCAATCCAAAATCACCTACGAACCTCAAAATCAATATCTGGATACACTCCTAAGTCCAAAGTCACCATATGAAGCTATCAGAACCATCAAAACTCCATTCAAGAGTCATTTACACATAAGTCAATATCCGATCAACTCTTTTAACTTAGGCTTCTAACCTTGGGACTAAGCGTCCCAACTCATTCGGAAACATCTCCGAAACCAAACTAATCACCTCGGCAAGTCACAAAATCAAAAATGAGCATATAGTAAGGTATAAATAGGGAAGCAGGGCTACAATACTCAAAACAACTAGCCAGGTCGTTACATTCTCCCCCTCTTAAACAAACGTTTATCCTCGAACGGGTCTGGAATCATACCCGGGGGTCTTAAATAGGTGTGAATATCTGCTCCCCATTTCCCGTTCGGTCTCCCAAGTAGCCTCCTCGACTGGTTGACCTCACCAGTGCACTTTCATTGAAGCTATATTCTTTGACCTCAACTTTCGAACCTGCCGATCCAAAATGGCCACCGGCTCCACATCATAAGTCAAATCCCCATCTAACTGAATCGTGCTGAAGTCTAAAACATGAGTTGGATCACCAAAGTACTTCCTAAGCATGGAAATATAAAACACTGGATGAATACTCGATAGGCTAGGTGGTAAGGCAAGCTTGTAAGCCACCTTTCCAATCCTCTCAAGCACCTCAAAAGGGCCGGTATATCAAGGGCTCAACTTGCCCTTCTTCTCGAACCTCATAACACCCTTCGTCGGTGAAACTCTGAGCAATACCTTCTCCCCCACCATGTAGGTGACGTCACAAACCTTCCAATTGGCATAACTCTTCTATCTAGACTATGCCATGCGAAGCCAATCCTTAATTAGCTTAACCTTTTCCAAAGCATCCTGAACCAAGTCAGTACCCAATTTCATAGCCTTACCCGGCTCAAACCAACTAACCGGAGACCGACATTGCCTTCCATACAAGGCCTCATACGGAGCCATCTGAATGCTTTATTGATAGCTGTTGTTGTAGGCAAACTCGGAAAGCGGTAGAATTTGATCCCAAGAACCCTCGAAATCCATGATACAAGTGCGCAGCATATCCTCCAATATCTGAATGGTGAACTCGGACTGCCCTTCCATCTGAGGGTGGAATGATGTACTCAACTAAACCCATGTGCCCAACTCTCGCTGCACTGGTCTCCAAAACTGTGATGTGAACTGCGTGCCCTGATCTGAAATAATGGACACCAACACACCGTGAAGGTGAACAAATAATCTCGCTGATATAGATCTCAGCCAACCACTCCGAAGAATATGTAGTCCTAACTGGAATGAAGTGCGCAGACTTAGTCAACGGGTCCACAATCACCCAAATAGCATCAAATTTCTTCAAAGTCCGTGGCAGTAGAACTACGAAGTCCATGGTGATACGATCCCATTTCCACTCTGGGATCTCAAGCGTCTGAAGAAAACCGCCCGGCCTATGATGCTTGTACTTCACCTGTTGACAATTCAAGCACCGAGCTACAAACCCCACTATGTCTTTCTTCTTTCTCCTCCACCAATAGTGTTGCCTCAAGTCCTGAACTTCTTCATGGCACCTGGATGAATGGAATACCACGAACTGTGGGCCTCCTCAAAAATCAACTCATGTAGCCTATCCACATTGGGCATACAAATCCGACCCTACATCCACAGCACCCCATCATCTCCAATAGAAACCTCCTTGGAATCACCATGTTGAACCATGTCCTTAAGGACAAGCAAACAAGAGTTGTCATACTGACGCTTTCTGATGTAATCATATAAAGAATACCGAGAAAGCACGCAAACTAGAACTCGACTAGATTCCAAAAGATCTAACCTCAGGAACGGATTGGCCAAGGACTGAACATCTGATGCAAGCGGTCTCTCACCAACATTAATATATGCAAGGCTACTATTCTCACCGCCTTTCAACACAAGGCATCGGCCACCACATTGGCCTTCCCGGGATGACACAAAATGGTAATATCATAGACTTTTAACAACTCCAACCATCTCCGCTGCCTCAAATTTAGATACTTTTGTTTGAACAAGTGTTGAAGGCTCCGATGATCCGTAAATACCTCACAAGAGACACCGTAGAGATAATGACTCCAAATCTTCAATGCATGAACGATAGTTGCCAACTCCAAATCACGAACATGGTAGTTCTTCTTACGAGTCTTCAACTGGCATGAAGCATAAGAAATCTCTCTACCCTCCTGCATCAAGACACACCCAATACCAATCTGAGAAGCATCACAATATATTGTATAAGAACCCGATGCTGAAGGCAAAACTTGAATTGGAGCTGTGGTCAAGGCTGTCTTGAGCTTCTGCAAGCTCTCTTTACACTCATCCAACCTCCTAAATGGAGCACCCTTTTGGGTCAACCTGGTCAAAGGCGCTATAATGGACGAGAAATGCTCCACAAAGCGGCGATAATATCCGGCCAAGCCGAGAAAACTCCGAATCCCAGTAGCTGAAGATGGTCTGGGCCAACTCTGAACTGCCTCAATCTTCTTCGGATCCACCTTGATCCCCTCACTGGACACCACGTGCCCCAAGAACGCCACCGAACTTAGCCAAAACTCATACTTGGGGAACTTAGCATAAAACTTCTCCTCCCTCAATGTCTGTAGTACAATCCTCAGATGTTGTGCATGCTCCTCCTGGCTACGTGAATACCCCAAGTTATCATCAATAAGTACTATGACAAATGATTCAAGATATGGATGGAACACACTGTTCATCAGATGCATGAATGCTGCTGGGGCATTAGTTAGCGCAAAAGACATCACAAGGAACTCATAGTGACCATAACGGGCCCTGAATGCCGTCTTCAGAATATCAAAGTCGCTATTCTTCAGCTGGTGAAACCTAGACCTCAAATCAATCTTATAGAACACTCTAGCTCCCTAAAGCTGGTCAAATAAGTCACCAATGCACGGCAAAGGATACTTGTTCTTAATTGTAACTTTGTTCAATTGCCTATAGTCTATGCAGATCCTCATGATACCATCCTTCTTCTTCACGAATAAAACTGGTGTACCCTAAGGTGACACACTAGGCCTAATGAATCCCTTATCAAGAAGCTCCTGAAGCTACTCTTTCAATTCTTTCAACTCTGCTGGTGCCATACGATACGGAGGAATAGAAATGGGCTGGGTGCCCGGCACCAAGTCAATACCAAAATCAATGTCCCTA
Organism: Nicotiana obtusifolia; assembly: GCA_002018475.1. Lineage (NCBI taxonomy): Eukaryota > Viridiplantae > Streptophyta > Magnoliopsida > Solanales > Solanaceae > Nicotiana > Nicotiana obtusifolia. Next base: position 12,046 of record MCJB01048863.1, read on the forward strand.
TCAGGCGGCATGCCTGGCAGGTGTGCAGGAAACATGTCATGCCCCGAACTCGAGGAGCGCGACCGATGCTCAACCGAGATAACCCAGCCAAGTAAGCCTGTACAATGCTTTCTACCCAAACGTACCCATGAGTAAAGAGAAGATGTATTTTCATTAATTAGACTAAGAGGATTATGTGAACAACACTAAATTATTCACCAACAGTTACACCATTTATAAGTCCCCAAAATATTACACTACACATTCATAGTTTAGAAGTGGAACACGTGATACATATACAACATTACTTGTTTTACTTTCCCACAACCAAGGCACAACCCACACTATGTCTACGGAGCCTCTAATAGATACAAAAAATTAGCATGATGGTGCCGGAAACAAGGCTCCGGCTATACCACAAAACAATATACATAGAGGACAAGGAATACAAGACCCCGAAATGAAGTGGGCTCACCAAGTCAGTTGACGAGAAGGTGTACTGCTATCACTGATTAATACCGCCTGCTGTGGGACCACCTGCATTCATTAAAGATGCAGTGCCCCTGGCAAAGGGGATGTTAGTACATATTGAATAGTACTAGTATGTAAAACTAAACACCCGTGTAATAGTAAAATGAGAAGGAAACATGGAATCAATGAGAGCGTCAAACAATATCAAAGTGTGAAGTTAGGACAAAGATAAATTTCAAATAAGTTTCAATATTCTTAAGTTGGGAGATCTTTAGTACTGACACACCACTGTGCTTTTAGCACGGAGTCTGATCTCATCCCGACCGGCTAAGCCATCTCATCCCGAGACCACCATGTGCGTGGCATGCCTTGCGATCTCGGCCCGATTGGCTAAGCCGTCTCACCATAATGTCGTGTGGGTCGACATCACATCACATCTCGCTAGAAATAATTTCATCCCATTTAAGGGGAAATATCTCAACTCGTCAATCTCATCACATCAACACTGGATTTTACCCCTCAACCACTCCTACATCGGCATGTGTAGTTTTGGGGTTAGGCTTATTTCAACCTACCCTTCCTCGGTGACTAAACGATACTCCCAAAACATTTATCATACAAAGGATTTATAGTTCATTTAATAATCTAACACACGCCTTTTCATGTCATTGGCACTAGTGGCCATAGGTGTAATTTCATTCTTGGCACGTCGGCCGTATTTCACATTTCATACTCACCCCTATAACTTTCAAGCATCATCATGGATTATCAACAATAAGGGAATTTCTAATCAAGACTTTTAAGTACACATATGAGCAAACAAGAGTCTTAAGCACATTGAGTTTCTCTTCCAGAATTAGGCATACTAACTTGCAATAGAAACATGATTTTTAAGTCACAATACCTTTGGTACATCGGTCATACTAGATTACATTCTCGGAGGGAATCATGATATGATGAGAACATTTGGAACACATTTTGAGTACACACATATTTCAACATAACTCTTATTTTAGAATAATCAAATCTATTAGGAAGGACTCGGAACATGAGAAATCAGAAATTGAGCAAATCATAATCGAAAATTACGAGGACATCATGGAAATCGATTCTACAAGAGAAGTTTAGCCAACATACCTCGCTTGAGCTTCCTTAAATTACTACAATGTTTTAGAAATCCTAGCGACTTCAATCTATTAGAAACATGAAATATTTGAACCATAATTAGGAAATACTCGGGGTTTGAGCTTATTTGAGCATTTTATCAAGCACTAGGTGTGAATTAAGAATTCAAGGTTCTCCTATAGTGGATTCCTTCATCCCACAACCCAATTTTACCCATTTGAGCTCAATAACCTTCCCACCAACCTTGATGGTACATGCATACATAAATATCACTCAAGAATCACACTTCTCATTACCTACTTTCAGTCCAATCCCGAAACTGAGGGCTAGAGAGTAGAATCTTACCTCTTGGGTGAAGAACTTGTGAGTTTTCCTTGTTGAATTTCGAAGCATGAGCAAGGGTTGATGAAAAAAGTAATTGGGGATTCCTCCTCTCTCTCTAAAGTACTCCCCTCACTCTAAAATGGCAGATTTTTGCTTTCTAAACGAGATCCAATGGCTTTTAATCAAATCGGACCGGGTAATAAAAATCAGAAAATGGACCCTCTGAACTCAACTCTGCAGTCGTAGAGTGCACTACATATCATGTCTGCGGCCCACAAATGGATAGCAGAAACGGTCCCAAAAAATGGGCTGGCGTGGTGCAGTCTACTGCTAGGTCTGCGGCCCGCATATCAATTATGCGGCCACATAATGGACCGCATAAATCTTCATGCTGGTTTTGTGAAATGTGCAGCCCGCAAAACGACTATGCGGTCGCATAGTTGACCGCAAAACAACCTCCAAAATTGGCCCATTTCTCTGCTCCACTCCGCGGAGGATCTGCGGTCCGCTGAGTGGTTCTGCGATCGCGTAATGGACCGCAGAAACGCTCTGTTCTACAATAATTTTTCTTTAACTCCCCGACGCACTGTACAATAAAAAATGTCCGTACCGCGGCAAGCAAGCTCGCCTCGCTGCGAAGAATTTCTACATTCATCAAACACATAAGCCTACCTGGCATCACGAAACCACAAGTTCTAGGTGAAATTTTATGGGGCCATATGAAACACATCCTGAGAGTCCCGCACTACCTGAAAAGAATCAATAGTAGTAGTATCAGCACTAACATCCCTCACAAAGGCCAAATGTGACAAACACCCACTCCCAACCATCCGTTGGGCCTTCAGATATGAAATCACCCTACTAGGAACATAGTCCAGAGAAGCTCTTCACTCGATCCTAGGTAACCCCGGCATCACCAACATCACGGTCTTAACGTGACAATCCAGAATAACATGACATGGGGACAATCAATCCATGCCCAGAATCACGTCAAAATCAACCATACTAAGCAATAAGAGATCAACTCTAGTCTCCAATCCCCCGATGGTCACCATACACGACCGATATACATGGTCCACAATAATAGAATTGCCCACCGGCATAGATATATGAACAAGCGAAACTAAGGACTCACGAGGCATATCCAAATAATGGGCAAAATATGATGATATATATGAATAAGTGGAACCAGGGTCAAATAATATGGAAGCATCCTTGTGGCATACTGAGATAATACCTGTAATCACTGTGTCTGAAGCAACGACATATGGCCTGGCAAGGAAAGCATAGCCTCGAGCCTAATCGCCACCTGATCGGCCTCCCCCTCTAGGGTGACCTCTAGCTGCCTAAGCCTTATCCCGAGCTGGCTGAGCAGGTAGTGAAGTAACTAGTGTGGAAGTCATATCCTGAACCCTCTACTAGACTGGACCTCCAGAACGATGGGGGAACTGCCTCCACACATGTCCAAACTCCCCGCACTCGAAGCAACTCTGATCCGCCAATGGTGGTAGAGACTGAATCAGACCACGAGAACCAGAATAACGACTAGAAGAACCTGGTACAGATGAACCCTGAACTGATGGAGCACGAGATGAACTTTGAGCTGGAAGGGCAGTAAGAGATAACTGTCCCAAACGAGCACTGTATGAACCATGGCTAGCTGATGTACCACAATGAATCGGACAAGCCATCTGAGCGAGCCTATAAGGACGAACCCTAGTGTGGTGGGACTACCCTCCAAAAGAAATTCCGCTGAAACTACCAGAACCATGAGGCCTCTTCGCCTCCCTCTCCTCACGCTCCTGACCATGGACCTACTCTAGCCACCTAGTAATATCAACCACCTGGTCGAACCTAGCACCTGATGTAATCTCCCGAGTCATGACAAAGCACAGTGCATAGTTGAGGCCATTAACGAACATCCTAATCCTCTCCCTCTCCGTGGGAACCAACCAGATTACAGGATGAGCCAACTCTAAAAATCTCATCTCATATTGGGTAACGGACATAGCCTCCTGGCGTAGCTCCTCAAATTGCCTACGCAACTCCTCCCTGCGGGTCTATGGAACAAAGTTTTGTAAGAAGATAATTGAGAACTCACGCCACGTAAGTGGTGCAGTGTCGGCCGGCCTGCTCAACTCATAGGCCTCCCACCATCCGAAGGCTACCCCCGACATCTAAAAAATAGTAAATGAGACTCCACTAGTCTCTAGAACACCCACACGAAAAATCCGCTGGCACCTGTCTAAGAAGTCATGAGCATCCTCTAACTCAGACCTACTGAATGCTGGAGGCTTGAGCCTCCCAAACCACTCTAGCCTCTTATGCTCCTTATCACTCATAGGTGGACCCACCTGGACCTGAGCAACTACAATCGGTTGGGCTGGAAGTATCCCTGGTGTCTGAAGTCCTTGAACCACCTGCTTTAGAGTACGGGCGGCGGGAGTTTGAGCACCTCCCCCAGCTTGAGAAGTGGCTGGCGCGGCCTGAACTGAAACAGCCTGAGCAAGGCTAGTGCATACAGTCAATATCTAGGCCAAAGCCTCCTGAAGGCCTGGAATCATAATGGGCAGAGCTGGTGCCTGAGATGGTCCCGCCGGCTCAACCACATCTGGCATCTGCTCCTGAGATGGAGCAACTGGTGGCTCCACGGGTGCTGCTCTAGATATTGTACGAGCTGCACCTCGGCCTATACAGTAGACCCTACCTCTCGTGGCCCTAGTTGGTGGTACTGGTGGTCGTCCGCCCGATCCAGTAGCACGTGTCCACACCATCTGTGAGAGAATAGAGTAACAAAAATTTAGTTTCTGGAATCAACAAATTCGCACGATAAGATACAATAAAGTGATGTTTTCCAAATGATTAAGTAGCATCTCAAAGATAAATACAGACGTCTTCGTACCGTTCTGCAAGACTCTACTAAACCTTCTCATGACTCATGAGACCTATGTAACCTAGGCTTTGATACCAGCTTGTCACAACCCAAATCTTAACATGTCGTGATGGCGCCTATTAAAGTACTAGGCAAGCTGACAATCACAATTAACTACGCACTTTTAAATATGATGAAACAAGTTTATTAGTAAAAATTCTCATAATTAACCGATATGAATAACTACGACTCAAATACAAAATTTCAAAAATCCGGGTGTCACTTAGTACATGAGCTACTAAATGACGACACAGTCAAAACTTATAACACAACTATCTGAAAAGATAGAACAACGCTAAATAAACTAAATAGAAGGAGAGCCGAGGTTTGCAGACGCCAAAGCAGCTTCCTCAAAAGTCTCCAAGTAGGTAATGCTCCAAGTCTAGCAACCACCGAGTCCAGATGTACCTGGATCTACATAACCGATCCAATATACTCAATAAGTAACAGGACTAACCTAGAACTGAAAGTAGTGACGAGCTCAGATAGGTACAGTCAAATCCAGATAATAACAGTACAAATATGATAGGAAAATGACAGTAATAACTCAGAGAAAATCTCATAATCAGTTGTACACAGTACAGAAGTAGACATGCTTTCAAGTTCAATAGTTTAGGCTCAATACCGGTAAAATATGCCAAGTATAGCTAACATGAGGAATATCACATATATATGTCTACATGTCAAATATGTATATCACCTGTAATGCAGCATAGTAATAAACTGATATGCTCATGTTCTCGGAGTATTCAACCTCACTAAGCACGCTCAATCACTCAGCACTCTTAATCACTCAACACTCTCAATCACCCAGCACTTGCACTTGGCACTAGCACTCGGCACTCAACGGTACCTGCACTCACTGCTGGTATGTCAGACTCCGGAGGGGTGGATATTACCCCAGCGCTAATATAAGCCAAAATGGCATGCTGCGCCATGCAGCCCGATCCCATCATGAATCAATAAAGCCTGATGCGGCGTGCCGCCCCATCCCATAAATATTGCTCACACTCAGGCCCTCGGCCTCACTCAGTCATCAGTCTCTCCAGTCCTGGGCTCACAAAACTCATGCCAATCATCCCAAACAATGATACATGATGTAATAATAAATGATAACAGAGACTGGGATATGATATGCAAACGATGAATGCAACTGAGTACATAACTGCAATTTAAGCAAATAAGTCAAGAGTAGAAACGATCTCTATGGGTCCCAACATTACTAGCATATAGCCTAAACATGATTTCTAACATGGATAACAACTCAATTTCTCTAACACATGGAGATTACATGAATAACAACAAGATTGGGTAACTACACAGTTTCACGGAATCAACTGAGTCACAATTACTACGGTGCATGCCCACACGCCCGTCACTTAGCATGTGTGTCACCTCACCACCAACGATATAACACGTAGTTCGGGGATTTATACACTTAGTATAAAGTTTCAAAGTGTTACTTACCTCAAACCGCAAAAATCCCTACTCCAACAAGCCCTTGCCTCGCGAATCGTCCTCTGAACGACTCGAATCTAGCAACAAACTTAATACAATCAATAGAAGCTATAGAAATCGATTCCATACGATAAAGCTAAGTTCTTTAACCAAAGTCAAAAAGTCAACCCTACGCCCACATCTTGAAATCTAACAAAATTTACAAAATTCGAACGCCCATTCAATAATAAGTCCGACCATACCAAAATTACTCAATTCTGATCTCAAATCGACCTTCAAATCCTCAAATTATAGCCTATGAAGTTTCACAATATTTTCTCAATTTTTCCTACCTAAAACACTAATTTAATGGAAAAAAATGATAGATTCGTGTATATTAACCAAATCCGAGTTAGAATCACTTACCCTAATCAACTCCTTGAATCCTTTCAAGAATTTCCCAAATCCGAGGTCTCTAGCTCAAAATATGAAAAATGGGTCCAAACCCTCGATTTTTAAATAAATATTTGCTGCCAGGATGTCAATCTTCGCGAACACGGAAAGTTCCTCGTGTTCGTGAAGCAAAAAATTCAATTAACCAAAAATTGTCTTACGCGAATGCGAAGGACCCCTCGCGAACATGATGCTTCACAGTGCTCTGCCTACGCGAATGCGTCCCCCTGACCGTGAATGTGAAGGCTTAAGGCCTAGTGTCCAAGCCAGCCTCATCCTTCTACGCAAATGCAAGCACCCCCTCCCGATTGCGATGCTCAAACTCCCTACACCTTCACGAATGTGAAGAAAATTTGTCTCCTATCTAGCAGATACCCTTCGCGAACGCAATCAAGGAAACCAGACATTGGAATTTGTGCAGATCAACAAGGCCAAATTGAATCTGTAATCAATCTTAATCTCACCCGAAGCCCCTGAGATCTCATCCAAACACACCAACATAATCATAAAGAATCAAACAAACTTAGTCGGAAATCACATCAAAACACGAATCACACCCTGATTCAAGCCTAATGAAACTAATGGATTTCCAACTTCTCCAATCGATACCGAAACCTATCAAACGAAGTCCGATTGACTTTAAATTTTGCACACAATTCATAAATGACAGAATGGACATATTTCAACTGCCGAAACTAAAATCCAATCCCGGTAACCACAAAGTCAACTCTCGATCAAACTTCTCAACTCTCCAAACTTTTACTTTTCCAACTTTCGCCAATTCAAGCCAAAATCACCTACGGGCCTCCAAATAAATATTTGGACATACTACTAAGTCGAAAATCACCATACAAAGCTATAGGAACCATCAAAAATTCATTCCAAAGTCATTTACACATAAGTCAACATTCGGTCAACTCTTTCAACTTAGGATTTCAGCCTTGGACTAAGTCTCCCAATTAATTTCGAAACATCCCCAGAACCAAACTAACAGCCCCGAACTAAGTCTTCTTCTTCTTTCTTAAAATCCGTGCCGGGGTCAAACTACCTATTCTAAATTGAAACGAAAGGAGTAATTGAAATATTTTTATAACGACCCGATTGGTCGTTTTGAACTATAGCACGTCGTTTGGCGGTTTGAGTCTTTGAATAGCTTCACTATGTATTATAACTCGTCCCCGTGGTCAGTTTCGATTTTTAGGAAGTTCAGAGTTGATTTGGAAACAAAATTCTCAATCCGGAAGCTTTAAGTTGAAAGAGTTGACCAATGTTTGACTTTTGAGTAAATGACCTAGGAATCAGGATTTGAAAGTTCCAATAGGTTTGTACGATAATTTTGGACTTGGGAATATGTTCGGGTTAAGTAACGGATGGTCCGGGAGCATTTCAGTGCTTATTATGGAAATCCGACATTTTGAAGGTTTTAGAATTTTCTAAGTTCGAGTTGAAGTGGACTTTTGTGTTATTTATGTCCGTTTGGTATTCCGAGCTATGGAATAGGTTCGTATTGTAATTTATGACTTGTACGCAAAATTTGCGGTCATTCCGAAATGTTTAAGTGTGATTCGGATGCATTTGGCGAAGGATGAAGGTTTGAAAGTTAAGAGAGTTTAAGAAATTGAGTTTGATCTTTAATTCTTGGTTTCAATGTTGTAATTTATGTTCCGAGCCTTTGAACAAGTTTATCTAGGATATATAAACTTGTTAGATGATTGGACGGGGTTCCTCGGACCTCGGGTGAGTTTTGGGGTGGTTTCAGACCACTTTTAGACCATTCTGAACTGCTGTTATCAAATGCTAGGGGTGCTCTTTGTAATTACAGAGGTTTGGGTCGTGATCTCGAAGAGCAAAGTGCATTCTAGGCCTTTCTGAATCGCGATCGTAGAGGGAAGGCCGCGATCGCGTAGAAGGATTTTTTTGCTGTCAGTACTTTGGCTTCGGGAGCTTATATCTTGCAATATTAAGGAATTTTGGGGTGATCCAAAAATGAAAGTTGTAGCCCATTGAATCTCATAAAATCAAACCATTTATAATTCAGAAATTTTTACAAAACGTTATGACAATTATACTAAAGGGTGTCCGTGAAGAAGAAAAACATGATTTGTACATCGGGATGGCAGGATTTTGATCGCGATCGTGACGAAGGAAATGATGCTGGAAATTTTGTTAACCGCGATCGCGAAGAAGGAGGCCTAGCAGGTGTATTAAACATCTACTTTTAGGATTTTGAGCTCATTTCTTCACTTTTAAGTTCTTGGACCTCGTGTGGGGCGATTTGGGGTGATTCTTGAAAATCATTTATGCCATATACCATAAGGTAAGTTATTCCTACTTGTTTCGAGTTAAATACATGGGTTATATATGGATTTTAACATGGAATTTGATAGAAATTGTGGAAATTTTAGAAGAAAACTTAAAATAGTATTTTTAGATTTTACCACGAAATTGGACATGGAACTAGGAATAAATTATATATTTGAGTTTGTGGTGATATGGGTAATGTTTATCTTCAAAAAAATTTAGAATCCGGGCACGTGGGCCTGGTGGTTGACTTTGTTGACATTTTGAGCGGAGTTGGGAATTGTTATGAATTGTCAAATTATGAGTATTGGAGTATATTTTTATTGGTTTGCACATTGTTTAACTAGTTTCGGATCAACGGGTATTAGTTTGGGGTGTTAGAGAGGCATTGGAGCCGGTTATAAAACTTCGGAGCAACATCGGTCTCCTATCTAACCTTGTGAGGTGGAATTTACACCGTAGGTGTTATACTTATTACATGCTACATGTTATGGGAGTTACCCAGTATGAGGTGACGAGTGTCCGTGCGTATGCTAGAGTTCCTAATTATGTCCGGGAGACTTATATTCACGCCATGCTATAATTGTACTAATTGAGTTATTCGTGCCTCTTTAATTACTTTAATTCACATTATCACTTGCAACTAGACGCGCTATTTTAGATATTTGATGAGCTACTTGATTTGCCGTAAGAATTGTACTTCACTTTCGGATTTGTCCCCCGTTGTGCGTATTTATCAGAAAGTTTCTCTAGAATTCTATAAATCACACGTATATTCGTGAGTGGGGTCATATACCCGTAAAAGCTTCCCATTCCTATGAGATCGGGCCATTCGCCTCGACAGAATATTGTAACACACTCTTATAGGATCGAGTCGTTCACCTCGGCAGGATATTATAGCACACTCTTATGGTATCGGGCCGTTCGCCTCGGCAGGATATTGAAACACACTCTTCTGGGATCGGGCCATTCACCTCGGTAGGATACTGTAACACACTCTTATAGGATCGGGCCGTTCGCCTTGTCAATATCACGTATCATATTCTTATGGATCGGGTCGAGCGCCTCGGCAGAATTATGTATCACACTCTTATGGGATTGGGTCGTTCGCCTCGGCAGTTCCATTTGAGAAGGTATCCGATAATTGAGGACTTTTGTGTTCATTCTTCAGTTGTAGACCTTATTATTTGGGTATATCTGTACTCATTATTCACTTACCATGTTTCATACTTGTCTACTTTGTTATATTTGATTTACTGGACCACTAGTAAGTGTCAATGTCGACCCCTCGTCACTACCTCTTCGGGGTTAGGCTAGATACTTATTGGGTACGTGTTGATTTACGTACTCATGCTGCACTTTTGCACTAAATGTGCAGGATCTGATACGTTCATTTGGTGGTCATTTGGGTGCGTAGGCGCAGTTGCTGAGGGGACTTTATGGTGAGCTGCATTCCATGCTACGATTCGCAACACACAGAGTTTCCATCATAATTATTTACTTTATCCTGTCTATCTTGTGTTCCAGACAGATGTTGTATATTTATTGTTCTTCCTAATAGATGCTCATGCACTTGTGACACCGGGTTTTGGGGTGTTCTAGAATTTGCTTATGGTTTGCTTCACATTGACACATTATTACTTTATATTGAAATTAAATTTTACGTATCTATGATTTTTTAGTGCATTGATCTCTCTATCTAATAAGATTCATGATTTCAGAAATAGTAAAATGAATAATTAAGTTGGTAGTTCATCGTTGGGTTGCCTAACGACGACGTTCGGCGCCATCATGACCTATATTGAGATTTGGATCGTGACAGCTTGGTATTAGAGCACTAGGTTCACTTAGGTCTCACGAGTCATGAGCAAGCCTAGTAGAGTCTTGCGGATCGGTACGGAGACGTCTGTACTTATCTTCGAGAGGCTACATAGGTGTTAGGAGAACTTCCCTTCCTTGATTCCTCATTGTGCGATTTGATTTCGTTGAAGCTTATGCCTTCGGTTCCTTCCTAATCATTCGTGCGCGACGTTGGGCATGTGTTACCAGTTGAGCATCGACTAGCTGTGAAGATTCTACAAATGCGGTGCAAGATGCTTTTCCCTGTGAATGCGGGTCGGACCATTATCGTCGCCTTGTGAAGGAGTGTTCTGTCATTTCAGCTTAGTGTTGGAGCTACCTACTGTCGAGATTTGATATTTCTGAGTTTGGTGAAATTCTTGTTAATATTGTTGTGCTTCCGTCCTTGATTGAATGCATTAAGGCTCATCGACATGTTGGCCTTCATTTGTTTGCCTCTAGGCACGGTGTTGTGAGATAGAACCTACGAGGAAGTTATCAGAGATGGCTATGTGTTGTGACTTTAGGATCGAATCAGCGTTTCCAGTGTTGATGGTTTGAGGGAAATGATCCCTGAGGTGGTCTCTATGCTTAGGAATTTTGAATATGATGAGAAGGGCATGATTGGAATGTATGAAAATGTAAGTATTCGATTATTGTTTTGGATGCAATACGGCTTTGTGTTTCAAACACATTGTTGGACCTTCGGGTGATGTTAATGAATGAAGGGATTCTTATAGTTAGCAGATCAGTTTGGACCCAGGGAGATTAATTGGTTTCATAATGGAGGTAACTATAGCAATATATGTTGGAGGAGGTTAATATTAGGTTATGCAGGTGGGCTGTCTCCTGCAAGCAGGTTAGCGATTGCGTGGTATTGAGGAGGTTCCTATGAAGAGTCATGCTTTCTTCCCAACATGGGATGCATGTATTGCGATGCAAGTTTGGGTCGTTTGAAGAAGACGGTATGACCCCTACAAGGTTGAACGTGTGATGGTGGCTGATAATTCGGGATGTGTTATGATTGGTGCAATAAGAGATTGCGAGAAGTTGGCCGAGTAACGGTGCGGTATCATGGTAACTAGGAAGATGAAGTTGTTATGGAGTCTAGATCTGTGTGACTGTAGCGTGAAGCTAAGTGGGGGAGCCCACGGTTTACGTTTGGATCACATGATTGTGTGCCTGTGCAGTTTCTGGTCATCGGTGCATTGGTGGATTAGTTATGACCAAGAGAAGAAAAAAACATCAAGGGTATTTTGGGCAAGGAATTTGACATATATGTGCTACATTTCACCTTATCGATTCATGTGCAGATGTTGGGGATGACTCAAATTTTATGCTTCTTGTGGATGTGATGTGCAAGGAAAATAATTCATCCGGTTGCTTCTTTGGAAGTGTTCATGTGCTAGTAGAGCACTAGAGTTTGGTTACATATTCGGGACCAGGTTAGAGTGGGTGACTCTTAATAATGGTTCTAGTGGATTTAAGAACTAAAGTACGGTGTTTAAAGATTTTAGGTTCGTTATGTGGCTGAGGACTAGGTTTTGCAACAGAGTGTGAAGAATACTTGGGGAATTTCTATGTTATCTCGGGTCTATGGTGCAGTGTTAGAGAAATAGGAGAAACAACTTCGGATTCGCAGGAGAGCTTCCACACGGGTGTATCAGAGGGAGCTATTATTGAGGGCATAAGGATGGTATGAGATACATGATAGGTATTGAGACGATATGGTCTTGTGATTTTGGTCACTCGGGAGGAGTGTAGTTTGGAATTTGTTATGTGTTTGAATAGAACTATCAGTTTGAAGGCATGTCAAGAGTAAAATGGGAGAAGTAGAGTTAGTTAGTAATGGCTTGATAGCCGCCGTGGTTTGATTAATTTGGAGGTATTTGATTTTGATGGCTTGGTTATCTGTGAATGGATATCGGAAGAGTTATGGTGGTTTGGACCGCGACTTGAGGTTTTCCTTTTGAAGTTTGTTATGGGTGGCGATTATTCTTCTTAGATGAGTTAAGTGAAAGGTATCAAGCTGATGAAGTTTTAACTGTACTGATGGTTCAGGACATTATGATAAAATTCTTGTACTCTCGAGTAGCAGCATGATATGTGCAGTGAGCGGTATGCAGATCAGAAGTTGAGGATCAGGGTTGCAGTTCAGTTTTGATAAGAATGTCACGAACTCAGAAGAGCGTGGAAGAAAATTTTAGATGTTCAGAGTATACTGGCGCTATCTAGTGTCACCTAAGAACGGTGTTCTACGTAAGAGGCATGGTGTATTGATTTGCGGATTCTTGGTTTGTATTATAGTATTTGTACGGTTGGTGGTATGGATTTGCACACCTTGCTACCTGGTGCAGGAGGTCGTGGAGTGTCTCCTGCGGGATGATTGTATAAGGATGATGTGTCAGCCATTTACGTGGCAGAGATATAAATCAGGTATGGAGATTCTAGTACTGTCGCTGATAGGAGAGTTTATGTCTGAGAGGCGCTTTATTTCTCTAGATGCGGACTGTGAAAGTTTATTCCTAATTTGACGGTTGATCGTATGTGTCATGGATATGGTCATTGTGGATATTTAGGAGGTTATAGACCCATTTGGAGATGATCATAATTGGCTTGAGGTCCGTTGGTAGGCTTAATGTGAATGTATATTTTATAGCAGATCAAATATGCTTATTTGGCATAGCATCGCTTATGGACGAGTCTTCGAGCGTAGTGGATGGTATTCCTGGCATCGTCTATTTCAAGTGCAACTCTTTTATGCCACATGGGTTGTGAGACGACTTGATTATTCACACGTGTGTTGTGGTCCTTTGTAGCTTGTCGTTTATTACACCTTAGTCGGGCTCGAGTTTTGTAGCGCATGGCGCTATATGTCTCCCCAAGGTTGTATTTATGCACTTAGCGTGCTCGTGGTCGATATTCGGGCATTTCTTGAGTTTGATCATTATGTTGATGGGAATTTCCTTACTGATGGTTATGTGTTGATCGGGTGGCATGCCACCACGGGTATCATGTATGGATCGGGTTGCACGCCGCAACAGTGAGATGTTATGAACGGTTCCCTATACCTATTTTGTGTGCCTTATTTCTCATCTCTGAGATAGGTTCATAGCATCAAGTTGGCCATTTTATTGGGTACGCGGGCTGGGTAGTTCTTTGCCAGATTCCTTATAAGTCTTATTCGAGTTGTAGTTTATTGGCGCACTGTTGTCGTTGTCGGAGATTATGGGTGGTGTTTGATGTGGCTTGTCAGTCGAGCAGCTTATACTGGGTGAGATAAGGTGGTTGGACCTGGAGCTAGTGCAATTAGATTTGTATAAGGTATATTAGAGGGAAAATTTCACAATTCAGTTCCGAAGGAGGCAAGGGCTCTCGTTGATTGGAGAAATTCCATGGATTTTTTATTTAAGGGGTGATTGTGAGATTCTACTCGTCTCTTTCATCGTCACAGTATTGCGAGGGTTGGAACATGGCTTATTTGTGTTATGAGGTATACTATGAGCATCATGTTAGTAGGTTTGCAGCTTTGACGGTTAGCGGATGTTATTATGGGCATACGAATTATGCAGTGCATTTGTGTGGTTTCAACATGGGTGCATGATCATATATGGTACAACAGGTTGAGTTTGATACGGTGCTCGTATGCTAGAATCAGGTCTCGTAGAGAATTCAGGGTGTTGCAATTTGGTTGAAAGGCTGGAGGGCTAAGGTAGCAGGAAGGATCTTCAATGGCTCGAGCTAATGTGCCCACAAGGGTTATGGTGGCATGAGTAGATGCACTATGTGTTAAATAGTGCTTTTGGGCAACGCTGGAATGGTTCTTGGCAAGTGGAAGAGTTGACCAAGGTTTGACTTTTTAGTAAACGACCTAGGAATAGGGAGTTGAAAGCTCCAATAGGTTCGTATGATGATTTTGGACTTGGGCTTATTGTAAGGCCCCGTAAGAATTTCACCTAGAACCGGGGTTTCGTGATGTCAAGGTAGACTTATGTGTTTGATGATTGTAGAAATTCTTCGCGGCGAGCTTGGTACAGACTTTTTGGGTTGAACAGTGCGTGGAGGAGTTAAAGAAAATTTTTGCAGAGCAGGGTATTTCTGCAGTCCACTATGCAGCCGCAGAATCACTCTACGGGCCGCAGATCGGCCATAGAGTACAACAGAAAAATGGCTAATTTTGGAGGGTCGTTTTGCGGTCCAATATGCATCTGCATAATGTTTTTGCTGGCTGCACAATCCATCGCAGACCCAGCATGAAGATTTCTGGAGGGGAATTATGTGGCGCACTATGCGACCAAAGAACTGGTCTACGGATTGCAGATCTACCACAGACCTAACCCAAGCAGCCCAGTTCTTGTATATCCATTCTGCAGTCCACTCTGCAACCGCAGAGCTATGTTCGGAGGGTCCATTTTCTGGTTTTTATAACCCGACCCTATTTCGATATATAGACGTTAAGGACCATTTGTAAAGAGAAAATGTGATATTGTTTTAGTTGAGGAAGTTCTCTAAGGTGGGATAGGTGTTCCTAAGATATTGTTCATCAATCCTTGCTCAAAAGTTGGAGAATCTACAAGGAAAAATCACAAGTTCTTCATCCAAGAGGTAAGGTTCCACACCCTAGTTTCAATTTGAAATTTGGGGTAGAAGATGGTTAATAAGGAGTGTGATTCTTGGGTGTGAGAGTGATTTTTATGCATGCATATACTATCAAGGTTTGTGAGAAGGTTGTTGGGCTCAAATGGGTAGACTTTGGGTTATGGGATGAAGGAATCCACCATAGGAAGACCTTGAGATCATAATATCCACTTAGTGTTTGTTAAAATGCTCAAATAAGCTGAAATCATGAATACCTTCCTAATTTGTGTTCAATTTTGTTATATTTCCAAATAGATCAAAGTTGCTAAGATTTTCCGGAACATTGTAGTAATTCAAGTAAACTCAAACAAGTTATGTTGGCTAAACTTCTCTCCTAGAATTGAATCCCACGATGTTCTTGTTAGTCCCGAGTTGTTCTTTATGAATTGGCTATTCCGAATAAGCTTGGTGTCGAAAGATATATATATATATATATATATATATATATATATATATATATATATATATCTGTGTGTTCAAAATTCTTCTGGAAATATTCTTTTCATATTATGTCATTCTTCGGGAGCGTGTTCAAAGTATGAGTTATGTATTAAAATGTTGTGACTTCAAGTCGAGCTCAAATGAAAGCTATTATTCAAAATTGTGTAAGAAATCTCTATGTGCCTAGGACGCTTATTTGCTCACATGTGTATTTAAAGTCTTAATTTGAAAGGCCTTGTTGTTGATGACACATGATTATATTTGAAAGTGAAAGAAGGGAATATGAAATATGAAGTGCGGCCAACGTGCCAAGAATGATAGTGCATTATGGCCATTGCTTCCAATGAAATAAATGATATGTAATATGAAATGAGTGGTAAATCCTTTAAATAATAAATGCTTTGGGAGTATCGTTTAGTCACCGAGGAAGGGTAGGTCAAAATGACCTAACCCCGAAACTACACGTGCCGATGTAGGAGTGATTGAGCTATAAATCCCCAAGTTGATGTGATAGGGTTATTTCCCCTTAAATGGGATAAGATTGATCTGTTGATATGTTTCCCCTAAAATGGGATGAGATTATTGCTAGCAAGATGTGATGTGATGTCGACCCAGACAATATTTTTGTGAGACGGCTTAGTCGATCGGACTGAGATCGGACGCCATGCCGCGCACATGGTGGTATCTTGAGTGGATCTCTTGGGGTGAGACGGCTTAGCGATCAGGCTAAGATCGGACTCTGTGCTAAAAACACAGTGGTGTATCAGTGCTAAGATCTCCCAACTTAAAAATATTGAAACATACTTGAAACCTATCTTTCTCCTAACTTGGTACTTTAATATTGTTTGAGGCCCTCATTGATTCCATGTTTCTTTCTCACTGTACTATTACTCATTCTATCGAGGGGGTGTTCGGTTTTTTATACTAGCACTATTCCATATGTACTAGTGTCCCTTCGCTGGAGGCGCTGCATCTTTAATGGGTGCAGGTGGTTCCACAACGGGCGATATTGAGCAGTGATAGTAGTACACCCTCTCCCCAGATGACTTGGTGAGCCCACTTCATTCTGGGGTTTTGTATCTCTTGTCCTTTGTACATAGCGTTTTGAGGTATAGCCGGGGCCTTGTTGCCCGCTATGTCGTAGCTCTCTTTTATTTCTGTTAGAGGCTCCATAGACATAGGGTGGGTTGTATTTTGTTTTGGAAAAGTTAAACTAACATTGTTGTAATTGTATCAGATGTTCCACTTCAAGCTCTGATTGTGTAGTGTACTATATTGGGGACTCGTTAATGACGTTGTTTACAGCCGCGGGGGATTCTATTGCGGTTGACCATGTGTATCGGTCGTGTTTGGTTGTTCTTAGTGGTTTTGAGACTAGAGCCGATTTATTGTTGCTCGCTATAGTAGATTTCGATGTCATTTTGGGCATGGACTAGTTGTCGCCCTATCATGCTATCCTTGATTGTCACGCCAAACGCTGACGTTGGCTATGCCAGGTCTACCGCAGTTAGAGTGGAGATACCTTAGATTATGTTCCTAGCAGGGTTGTTTCATTTCTTAAGACTTGGCAGATGGTTGAGAAGGGGTGTCATGCGTATCAGGCCTATGTCAGAGATGTCAGTATTGATACTCCTAACATTGAGTCGGTTCCGTTAGTAAAGGATTATCCAAATGTATTTCTGGCAGATCTTCCGGGCATGCCACCCGACAGGGATATCGACTTTGGTATTGATTTGTTACTGGGCACTCAGCCCATCTCTGTTCCTCCATATCGTATGGCTCCACCAGAGTTGAAGGAATTAAATGAGCAATTGCAGGAGTTGCTTGATAAGGGCTTCATTCGGCCCAGTGTGTCACCTTGGGGTTCACTAATCTTGTTTGTAAAGAAAAAGGTTAGTTCTATGCATATGTATATCGATTATCGTCAGTTGAACAAGGTTACAGTGAAGAATAGGTATCTATTTCTACGTATTGATGAACTATTTGATCAGTTACAGGGTGCCAGAGTGTTCTCCGAGATTAACTTGCGTTCGGGCTATTATCAGTTGAAGTCCGGGAGCCAGATATCCCAAAGACTGCCTTTAGGACTCGGTATGGTCACTACGAGTACCTTGTGATGTCATTTGGGTTGACTAACACCCCGGCAGCATTCATGCACTTGATGAACATTGTACTCCGGCCCTATCTTAACTCTTTCATCATTATGTTTATTAACAACATTCTGGTGTACTCCCGGAGCAGGGAGGATCATGAGCGGCATCTGAGGACTGTGCTTCAGACCTTGAGAGACAAGATATGCGAAATTTTCAAAGTGTGAATTCTGGCAAGATTCGGTGGCCTTTTTGGGCCATATAGTGTCGAGTGAGGGGATCAAGGTAGATTTGATGAAGATTGAAGCAGTGCTGAGTTGGCCCAGACCATCCTCAGCAACGAAGATCCGGAGTTTTCTTGGCTTGGCGGGGTATTACTGTCGGATTGTAGAGGGTTTCTCATCTATTGCACCACCTATGACCAGATTGACCCAGAAGGATGCTCCGTTCAGGTGGACCGAGGAGTGTGAGTAGAGCTTTCATAAGCTCAAAACTGCTTTGACTACAGCCCCAGTGTTGGTACTGCCTACTAGTTCGAGGTACTATATGGTGTATTATGATGTGTCGCATAATGGTCTCGGTGCGGTGTTGATGCAGGACGGTAGGGTGATTGCCTACGCGTCTAGACAGGTGAAGGTGCATGAGAAGAACTATCTTGTCCCCGACCTCGAGTTAGCAGCTATTGTTCATGCCTTGAAGATCTGGCGGCACTATTTGTATGGTGTCCCTTGTGAGATCTACACCGATCACCGGAGTTTGCAACATCTGTTCAAACAGAAGGATCTTAATTTGCATCAACGGAGGTGGTTAGAGTTGCCTAAGGACTATGATATCACCATTTTATACCATCCCCGGAAGGCCAATGTGGTGGCCGGTGCCTTGAGTCCTAGGGCAGAGAGTTTGGGTAGTCTAGCATATCTACTAGCAGCGGAGAGGCCATTAGCATTGGATATTCAGGCTTTGGCCAACCAGTTTGTTATATTGGATGTTTTCGAGCCGAGCAGAGTTTTGGCTTGTGTGGTTTCTCAATCCTCTCTTTATGATCGTATCAGGGAGCGTCAGTATGATGACCCGCATCTGCTTGTCCTCAAGGACACGGTTCAGCACGCGGATGCCAAGGAGGTCATTATTGGATAGGAAGGTGTATTATGGATGCAGCGTAGGCTATGTGTGCCCAATGTAGATGGCTTGCATGAGTTGATTCTCTAGGAGGCTCACAGTTTGCGGTACTCCATTCATCCAGGTGACACAAAGATGCATTAGGACTTGAGGCAGCACTATTGGTGGAGGCGATGAAGAAGGACATAATTGAATATGTAGCTCGGTGCCTAAATTGTCAGCAGGTGAAGTATGAGCATCAGCGGCCGAGTGGATTGCTTCAGAAGTTAGAGATTCCAGAGTGGAAACGGGAGAGAATCACTATGAATTTCGATGTTGGGCTCCCACAGACCCGGAGGAAGTTCGATGCAGTATGGGTGATTGTGGATAGATTGACCAAGTCAACTCATTTCATTCCTGTGGTTACTACTTATTCATCAGAGCAGCTGGCTCAGGTTTATATTCGCGAGATCGTCAAGCTTCATGGCGTGCCGGTATCTATCATCTCTGACAGGGGTACACTGTTTACATCGCGGTTCTGGAGAGCCGTACAGCATGAGTTGGGCACTCAGGTGGAGTTGAGTACAGCATTTCACCCTCAAACGGACGAACAGTCCAAGCGCATTATTCAGATATTGGAGGATACGCTCCGTGCGTGTGTGATGGATTTTGGGGGTTCTTGGGATCAGTTTTTGCAGCTCGCGGAGTTCGCCTTCAACAACAGTTATCAATCGAGCATTCAGATGGCACCGTATGAGGCCTTGTACAGTAGATAGTGTCGCTCTCCAGTGGGTTGATTCGAACCAGACGAGGCTAGGCTATTAGGTACAGACTTGGTTCACGATGCTTTGGAAAAGGTTAAATCGATTCAGGATCGACTTCGTACAGCCCAATCCAGACAGAAGAGTTATGCGGATCAGAAGGCTCGCGATGTTGCATTCATTGCTGGGGAGCGGGTCTTGCTCTGAGTTTCGCCCATGAAGGGTGTTATGAGGTTCGGAAAGAATGGCAGTTGAGCCCTAGGTACATCGGACCTTTTGAGATTCTTGAGAGGGTTGGAGTGGTGGCTTACAGACTTGCACTACTACCTAGTCTCTCTGCAGTTCAGCCAGTGTTCCATGTTTCCATGCTCCGGAAGTATCACGACAATCCGTCTCATGTGTTAGACTTCAGCTCAGTCCAGTTGGACAAGGATCTATCTTATGTTGAGGATCCGGTGTCCATTTTGGAAAGGCAGGTTCGGAAGTTGAGGCCGAAGAGCATCGCTTTAGTGAAAGTTCAATGGAGGGGTCATCCGGTCCAGGAGGCGACTTGGGAGACCGAGCATGATATGCGTTGTCGTTATCCCATCTTTTCACCACTTCAGGTATGTCTCTATGCTCGTTCGAGGACGAACGTTTGTTTTAAGAGGGGGAGGATGTAACGACCCAGCTGGTTGTTTTGAGAGTATTAGACCCTGTCCCCTATTTATTGCTTCCTCTATTTTATTTTGTGGTTATTTGACTTGCCGGGATGCTTGGTGTCGGGTTAGGGAGAGTTTCGGAGTGGAATGGGACAAATAGTCCCTATGTTTGAAGTTTGAGTTGTAAGAATTGACCGTAGTTAGATTTGAATTGGGGTGCGATTCGTGGTTTAGCATTGTTTGATGTGATTTGAAGGCTAGACTAAGTTCGTATGGTTGTTTAGGACTTGTTGGTAGGTTGGTTGAGGTCCCGGGGGCCTCTGGTGGATTTTGGATGGTTAACGGATTGGAATTTGGACTTGGAACATGGCTGAAGCTGCAGATTTTCTGGTGTCTGGTTTCCTTCTACGCGTTCGCAAAGGTGCTCCCGCATTCGTGTAGAGGAGCTTGAGTGTTGCTGGAAATGTAGCCTTTGCATTCGTGATGTAGGTCCCGCGTTCGTGAAGATTTGGAGTCTCAGGTCTACACGTTCGTGAAAGGGTCTACGCGTGCGTGTAGAGGTATGGTCAGTGGGGCATCAGGCTTTAAGCCTACGCGTTCGCGAGTGAGGCTCTGCGGTTGCGGAGGCCTGGGGGCAGTGTGCATCGCGTTCGCGAGTGGGACCTCGCGTTTACATAAAAGTATTTGTTGGGCGGTAACTTTTTGTGCTTCGCGAACGCGAGGCAACTTCCACGTTCGCGAAGAAGAAACACCTAGGCAGCAGATTAAATTTCAAAATCGAGGGTTTACTCCCATTTTCATTTTGGAACTTTGAGAGCTCGGATTGAGACGAGATTTTTGGGGATTTTCAGAGAAAATATTTGTGTAAGGATTCTTGACTTATTTTTATATTATATTCCACTAATCTCTCATTAATTTCTTCATTTAATTAAGGATTTGGGTTGAGAAATTGGGGGAAAAGGTGTTGCGTTCTTAGACCGAATTTTTGGGGATTTGATTGAGATTTTGGTATCGGAATTGAGTAATTTTGGTATAGGTGGGCTCGTGGTTGAATGGGTGTTCGGATTTTGTGACTTTTACTCGATTCCGAGACGTGGGCCCCGGTTGACTTTTTTGAGCGATTTTTTAATTCTTTGCTAAAGTCGTAATTTCATTATTTAAAGTAGTTTATTATAGTGATATTTATAGTATAAAACTGTTTTGGCTAGATTCGAGCCAATCGGAGTTGGAAAATCAAGGGAAATGCCTTCTATGATTGATTGGGCAAGGTTTGAGGTAAGTGACTTGTCTAACCTTATGTGGGGGAAATTCCCCTTAGGATTTGGTACTGTTATGGTATTTTCAATACGTGAAGGCCGGGTACGCGAGGTGACGAGTGCGTACTCGGGCTAAATGTTGAAAATCTAATTTTTGTTAAGTAGTTTCTTTTCATTTCCTTAATTGAGTTATTCCAGCACATGTAGTCATCATGTTTAGCCTAATGTCACATGTCTACGTGTTTTAACCCTATAGGTGTTTAAATTATTATTTGCTATTAAGTATGGATGCTATGTACGCGCGAAGTGACGAGAGTCCGTACGTTGCTAAAATTCATATTATGTCCGGGTAGACGTATGACTTTATCATGCAATACTTATACTATTTGAACTCAACTTGTTAGCTTATTACTTATATTAATAAGTAAAATTTGATTAAAGATTATGTTAGACCGAGCTTCATTACTTAGAGATTTAGCGGAATGATTAATTATTGATGGAAAATTCATATTCCTTTATGGGCTTACCTTAGGTTGTAAACACAAAATTCGTAGTCCGAAGAATTTTCCTATTCCTGTGGATCGGGCCAAGCACCTGCAATATTTATATATAATGTGATGCATCCATGGATCGGGTCGTACAACCCGGTAGTGTATGTACACGATTGTTATGGATTGCGCCGTACAACCTTGGCATAACTCGTGCGTCTTGTCGCTAGTAGTTCGATTATACTCGATATATCCTTCATGACTTGAGAAATTGTAAAATACATGTTGGCCCTTACTTGTTGAGATTAGTATGTGATATTTGGGGACTTTTAATTTGTTATTTTGTTAAAGAATCATTTAATTATTGCCTCTTATTCCATTATTGCTATTGTATTTCATGCTTATTTATAATTCTTGCACATTACGTATATTGACCACTAGTAAGTGTCAATGTCGACCCCTCGTCACTACTTCTTCGAGGTTGGACTAGATACTTACTAGGTATACGTTGTTTATGTACTCACGCTACACTTCTGCACAAATTATGCAGGTTCTAAGGCGAGTACATCTGGTGTTCGTCCAGACGTGCATCCGCATTACCCGGAGGCCTAGTGGTGAGCTGCTTCCTATCCTCCGTTCTGCAGCACCCGGAGCCTCCTCTTGCTATATTTATCATTTCTATCTATCTTGTTTCAGACAGTAGTTGTACGGAGTTCTGTATATTCTACTAGATGCTCATGCACTTGTGACACCGGGTCTTGAAAAATTCTAGTAGATGTTCATATTTTTTGTTTATTTAATTCAATACTTTACTCTCATGTTTAGTTTATGCTTTGCATTACTACGTTCACCTACTATTTGTTTCGTTATTAAATAAAATCAATGACTTTAAAAATATTAAAATAAACAATTAAATGGATAGTTCACCGTTGGCTTGCCTAGCGACGACGTTGGACGCCATCACGGCCTATAATGGGAATTGGGTCGGGACTGGCGTAATTTCTAATAGTTAGGTAATAATTAGTTTCCTTTTGAAATTAAATTTTAATAAAATAAAATTATGCATCATTTATTATTATAGTTAGTTACTCTTTTTGAATTTGAATTTAATATAGACGAAAAGTCTAATTTGAATTTGAAATAATTACAAGCAACATAGTAAAAAAAAAATATAAAAATTAAAAGTTTATATTGAAAATAAAATAGAAGAAAAGTCTAATTGCTTATTCCATATAATCTATCTATATATAATAGGAGAGGCAAAGACACTATAGTAAGCGAAATGGCAACATAATAAAAAGCCACTTTGCACTTTTAGGACAAAGTTAGTTAGATTAGGTAATAGTTAGTTTTTTTTTGAATTTAAATTTTAATAAAATTAAATCATGTGTTATTTATAATTACTAATTAGTTACTCCTTTTGAATTTGAATCTATTATAGAAGAAAAGTCTAATTTTGATTTGAAATAATTACAAGCAACATAGTAAAAAATATAAAAATCAAAAGTTTATATTGAAAATAAAAAATAGAAGAAAAGTCTAATGTCTTATTCGATATAATCTATCTATCTTTATATAATAGGCGAGGCAAAGACACCATAGTATGCCAAGTGACAACATAATAAAAAGCCACTTGTCAATTTTAGGACAAAGTTAGTTAAGTTAGGTAATAATTAGTCTCTTTTTGAATTTTAAATTTAAAAAAATAATATGCATTATTTATTATTAATAATTAGTTACTCTTTTTGAGTTTGAATTTAAATATAGAAGAAAATTCTAATTTGAATTTGAAATAATTACAAGCAACATAGTAAAAAATTAAAAATTAAATTTTATATTGAAAATAAAATAGAAGAAACGTCTAATTACTTATTCCATATAATCTATCTTCTATCTATCTATTTATATATAATAGGAGAGGGAAAGACACCATAACATGCCAAGTGGCAACATAATAAAAAGCCACTTGGTAATTTTAGGACAAATTAGTTAGGTTAGGCAATAATTAGTTTATTTGAATTTAAATTTAAAAAAAATTAAATTATCCATTATTTTTTAATTAATAGTTAGTTACTCTTTTTGAATTTGAGTTTACTATAGAATAAAAGTCTAATTAGAATTTGAATTTACTATAGAATAAAAGTCTAATTAGAATTTGAAATAATTACAAGCGACATAGTAAAAAATTATAAAAACTTTATACAAAAAATAAAATAGAATAAAAGTCTAGTTGCTTATACCATATAATATATCTATATATAATAGGAGACGCAAAGACACCATAGTAAGCCAAATGACAACATAATAAAAATTCACTTTGCAATTTTAGGGCAAATTTAGTTAGGTTAGATAATAGTTAATTTTTTTTGAATTTAAATTTTAATAAAATTAAATTATGCATTATTTATGATTAATAATTAGTTACTCCTTTCGAATTTAAATATAGAAGAAAAGTCTAATTTGAATTTTAAATAATTTCAAGAAATATAGTAAAAAATATAAAAATCAAAACTTCATATCGAAAATAAAATAGAAGAAAGTTTAATTGCTTATTCCATATAATGTAGGAAAAAAATTCAAAAAATGTTGATACATTTTATGCATAATAATAAAAGAACATATATTTTGGACGAAGTAAAAAATGTACAAATGAAAACATTATATGGAAAATAAAATAGAACAAAAAATAATTAAAATATTGATACATTTATACAATATGCATAATAATAAAAGAACATATATTTTGGACGAAGTAAAAAATGTACAAATGAAAACATTATATGGAAAATAAAACAGAACAAAAAAATAATTAAAATATTGATACATTTATACAAAATAATAAAAAAAAAATATTTTGGACGAAGTAAGAAATCTATATTATCTATGTTATATCAAAGGAGGTATCTATATTATATATTATGTTATACATAATAAAAGGCATATTAAACCAAGTGACATCAATAATAAAAGTCTAATTGCTTATTCCATGTAACGTAGAAAAAAATAATTAAAATATTGATACATTTATACAAAATAATAAATTAAAAAAAAATACATTTTGGACGGAGTAAGAAATCTATATTATCTATGTTATATTAAAGGAGGTATCTATATTATATATATTATGTTATACATAATAAAAGGCATATTAAACCAAGTGACATCAATAATAAAAAGCCACTTAGCAATTTTAGGACAAAAAAATTATTATAAGATTAAGCCAAATCAAATATTAAGATATTACAAAATATTCTCCGAGCGGTCAACGATTTGAACGAATTGTCATCCTCCGCGTACACGCCAATCGTCATCACGATTCCCCCAAAATTCTCAAAGTTTCAATAGAGCCTTCTCCATCTCAGCTTCAATCTTCACACACCAAGTTCGATCCAATACATCCTCCATTTGAAGTTTCCACCATGAACCCTAACCGCAACCCCAGCCCAAACCCTAACCCATATCCTAATCTTCCGTCAGATCATCCCCAT
The DNA here is from genome assembly GCA_002018475.1 of Nicotiana obtusifolia. NCBI lineage: Eukaryota > Viridiplantae > Streptophyta > Magnoliopsida > Solanales > Solanaceae > Nicotiana > Nicotiana obtusifolia. The sequence goes on from MCJB01048863.1 coordinate 37,808, forward strand.
TCTTCCGAGTACGCTCCGTACCCAAAGCTTGATCCGAACGACGTCGCTCCTGTATCTGAGACGTGGACTTCGCTTCCTGTTGGATCGAATCCTCCATCTCAGCAGCCGCCACAACCACAACCACAGCCTCAACAACAAGCAAGGTCACCTTCTGCATCGGAAGGACCTGCGCCTATCTCAAGCAGCGTTGCGACTACTATGCCTGCTGAGTCTAATCCCTATGTTACTCCCGAGCCTGCTCAACCCCTTGGTTCTTCTGTCAAGAGTATGTGCCTTCTTTTTACCCGTTCCAATTATTGTTTTTTCTATTTTCCTCTTACTGAGTCAATATTAGTTACATTGTTATTGCTTTTTTTTTTTTGGGATGGTTTTTTTGTGTGAACTAAAAACATGTGTCCCAATTGAGACGGAGGCCAATAGTGTTCCAAAATGAGGGGCTATTAATAGTAAATAGAGAATCTCTTTTCCTTGTGAGGCATTTTTTAAATGGACAAATTCATGAAACCCATGACAGCAAAGGGGATAGTACTTTACAAGTGTAGTAAAGGATCGGATTACTGATTTTAAACGAGAGCTAGGTTTAAGGGGAAAAAGGCAACATCTTGTGAAAGAAATTTATGGAGTATGCATTGGTTGATTGAGGATTATAAGTAAACTGACTCAAGAGTACTACTGCGTCTGTTTGTCTTTGTAAAAAAAATGGGTGTAAACTCAGTTTATATGTGTGTACATACAGATAATACATGCGCACACGTATGCACATATACATATGTGTGTCTTTGTGTGTGTGCATTGAGAGTTCTTCCTATAAAGTTTTGAGCAACAACAACAACAACAAAAAACCTAGTGTAATCCCACTAATGGTGTCTGGTGAGGGTAGAGAGTGTACGCATACCTTATCCCTACCTTAAGAAGGTAGAGAGACTGTTTTCGGAAGACCCCTGGATCAGGAAAGATAGAGAGGAAGGTGTAACAGCAAGCAACAACACCAGCAAACCAAATTGAAAACCGAAGTGAAAGAAATAATAAGTAATAACAAAAATCTAATAATAAGAAAATAGAAGACTAACATTGAGGAATGCATTAAAACTACTGGAATAAGCAAGGACAAAGTTCGGCTACCTAGCCTTATACCTTAATTCTCAATCTCCACACCTTCCTATCTAGGATCATGTTCTCGGTATGTGTGTGAAAAGACGCACCTTAACTATGAGAAATAGACCAAATTTGTCCTTATTTTGAATTTTGTCTCAAACATGCCCTTATTATTAGTAGGGGTGGGTATAAAATCCGAACAATCGAATTTCGAACCGGACCGAATTAATTTGGTATTTCGGTATCGGTTTATTCGATATTTCAGTATTCTTCGGTACAAATTTTTTCGTATTTCTGTTTTCGATACGGTACTCGGTATTGAGTTTTTGATATTTTGGTATACCCTCCCCAGGCCCCACTAGTGATATTCTACTAGGTTGTTCTTGTTGGTATACCAAAATACTGAAATATTTAAGTCTAAGCCCACCTCTATTTCTATTTTTCAGCCCAATAAGCCTAAGTCCAACACCCCAAGCCCCCTAGTTCCCTAATTCCCTTAATTAGTCCCTTAGGCTTAGAGGTTTAGAGAGTTAGAGTTACGGAAGTAGCTTCTGCTTATCCCCTTTCCCTTAATTCCATTTTCTAACCCTAGATTTCTCTCAAAAATTGCAACAATAGGTGTATTAGGCTACTCTAGCTGAGGTGGTTCTATTTGTTAATTGTTGAAATCATTTTTATGCATTATTACATGTGTTATAGACTTCAACCTCAATAAGTCTTTATTCCGTTGCCTTTTCTTGTATCGTTGGAGCAACAATTTCTTTAGTCAGCTTTTTCTCATATGTTCTTGAAACAATTGCCTTAGATTCGAGAATACTTTCCACATGTAGAAGAGGGAAGTGATTTTCCTATGGTCTGGTTCCCTTTTAAAGTAAAAAATATGAACATATGATTGATGACTCTTCCTCACCGGAACCACTGTAAACATATTGACTAATCTAAAAATTCGATTGTAACAATTTTATCATGCTTCCAAGAGTTAAGCGACATAAAGTCGACCGGTTCCACACTATCGTCTCATATTAGTTTGGTTAGTACCGAAACCGTACCGAAACCGTACCGAACCAAGCAAGAAATACCGAACCGTACCGAACTTTTGTATTTGGTATGCATAATTGATATACCGAATACTGAAATATCGAACCATAGTTCTTCAGTACCGCACCGAAGTACCGAACGCCCACCCCTAGTCATTAGTGGATTGGTTTAGATTTGCTCATCAACTATGAGAAATAGAACAAGTTTACACTCCGTTTGACTTTAGTACCAAGTATGCCTTATCATGAGTAAACTGGCTCATCTTGCCCCTAAAAACTAACAGACTTCCAACTTCTTATTTTTCTCCATCTAAAACATATTTTATTATTAAGATAGAGTGTCCCCTTGCGAGACAATAATTTTAACCCCAAAAATTCTTGAAAAAATTTTAGACTCGAAAAATTACACAGGCTTAAAATGGTTAAAAGAGACAAAAATATCTAATTGCTCCTCATATCATGTCTTTTCCCTATTTCTTTTTACTCTCCTCAATTTGAACAATGATTAAGTAGAACGACAATTCTAGAAGATCAATTATTTTCATGCAAAATAAAAATCTTCAAGTAAGCAAATATGAATTGAAATTCTTAAATCAGTGAAAAAAATTAAAAGTAATTGGAAAAATTGCAGGGAGTTATTATGTACACTTAACAACAAGTTTTGATTTTGCTGAAGAAATTGCGATTGCTATCATGCAGAAAGAACTAAATCCATAAAATACTATTTTTATTTCTTTTGAGCTAAATTTATGCATATTATTGCAATTGAGTGGACACGAAAGTATTGATCTTCACAAAGACACAAGCTAAAAGAGTGAAGACAAAACGGAATGTTTTGTGAATCTCTGCTTTTGATGTATTTTTTTGAAAAAAATCTACTGTGTTCTTTTTCTTTTTCTTTTATTCTCCTTTGTTGTTCTTCTTCTCGTTGTTCTAGAAATAAAAGTTAACTTTTTTACCCTAAAATAAAAGGGTTGATCAAAGAAAAATGAATTCCATTAGTTTTTAGGGGCAAATATAAGCTAGTCCACTCATGGTAAAGGCATAATTGAGACCAAATTCAAACTGCGGGCAAATTTGTTCTGTTTCCATAGTTGAGATGTACTCTGAACCAATCTACTAATGATAAGGGTATGTTTGGAACCAAACTCAAAATAAGGGCAAATTTGCTATATTCATAGTTGAGGCTTTTTTTGCCCATATATATATATCAGCTCGGTGCACAAGGCATCCCGCGTTCATGCAGGTCCGAGAAAGGGTGGGTATGATGTAGATAGCCTACCCTAATGCAAGCACTAATGGCTGCTTCCACGGCTCGAACCTCTAACACACACACACACATATATATATATAGCCAATACAATGATTGTGCCTAGTGGTGGCAATTTCAACTCATCTTTGGTTGACCCACCCAACCCGCTTGTACTTAACCCGTTTTCAACCTGCCCATTTTAAATATGGGTAAATATGTGTTAACCCATCTTCAACCCGCAATAAAATGAGTCAAAAGCGGGTTGAATACGGGTTCCATGCGGTTTTAAATTTGTTATGGTTTCCGGCTTTTTGCACTTCAAAGGGAAATATAATGAGCTTAAAAAGATGCAGGTGGAAAGATCTAAGTAAACTTCTGCTGGAATCCAAATTGTGATAAGTATTATCCACTTGTTATTAAACACTGGCATGCAAACAAATAATGATTTCAAGAATAGTAGTCTTCTTTATCATTTGATATTCCTTCGTCCAAATATAGATAAAATTGATGATTCTTGATTGAAATTTCTTTTTTTTTTTTTTTTGAAATATAGTAATAGAAAAAAAATTACCTTTCCGGACTTTCAACATATGGATAAAATTGATGATTGATGATTCAAATTTCTTTTTTGATGAAAATAATAATAAAAAGATTAACTTTCCTGACTTTCAACATAATTAAACTAGGTATTTTCTACATTCCTCTTAAAAAAGCTAAGAATTTCCGTAAATGAAATCCAAAAGTAGAGTAACTAAACCATTTACCCATAAAAATACTGGAAAAAATATTGGTCATGCTTAGCCAAGAATCACGAAATTCTCAGCAATAAATAATTATAGGTAAGTTGTTTAAAAGAACTAATTGTCTTGCCATTTTACTTGGTGCTTTTTGAAAAGTTCAAGCAAGTGAAAGGGCCTTAATTACATGCTTTCTACTTTACCCGGAACCTTTCTTACAGATAACAAGAAGTGATACAGTTTGATTATCTTCTAAGAAACTGTGAACAATGAACACAGAAGAGAGACGTTGAAGCAAAAACCGAGCAGAGAGAGCGGAGCCAAAAGGATGGTTTCAGACATAGATATAAAATGGGTCACCTCGTTTTTAACACAGCCCATTAATCACCCAACCTATTTTTACCTCTATCAAATATGGACGGGTTGGGTGATTATTGATTTTTGCTTGACCCGTTATTAATCGCCCAAGTTTAACCCAACCCGCCCATTTGCCACCACTAGTTGTTCCCGCAGTTGGTGCATTTATGTACATCCGCCTCTAAACTAATGCCAATTAATATCCTGGGGTGTTGTTTTTATGCATATTTATTACTCTCTGCTTGCTTTGAGGTATTCTTTACGCTTGGATTATGAGCCTCTTAATTTTGACTTTGCAGATAAAATGGATTCAGTGAAGGATGTTCTTGGAAAGTGGGGAAAGAAGGCTGCAGAGGCGACTAAGAAGGCTGAGGATCTTGCCGGAAATGTGTGGCAACACTGTATGTCACATTGTTTTATGTTTATCTTTCTGTTGCCATGTTACGTGTTTTTTTTCCTTTTCTGATCAGTAAACAAAATATATTATAGAATGACAAGAAAAAACAGCACTAAGGAGGCTCTGGTGTTACAAAAGTATCCCTTTATAGCCATGTCATGTGTTTAAAATGAGTGTGATTCTCTGCCAACATACTGCTGTTCTTTTATTTCTGTATTTTATACTTGTCGAAGGATTCATCATATTCCACTCTTAATTGTACAATTTTCTGATGATGTTCTCATTGCTTCATTTGAATCAGTGAAAACAAGCCCCAGTTTGGCTGATGCCGCTATGGGAAGAATTGCTCAAGGTACAAAGGTCTTGGCCGAGGGCGGTTATGAGAAAGTGTTCCAACAAACATTTGAGACTGTCCCCGAGGAAAAGCTTTTCAAGTCATATGCATGCTACTTATCTACTTCTGCTGGTCCTGTCATGGGAGTTCTGTATCTATCCACTGCTAAACTAGCATTTTGTAGTGATAATCCTCTTTCCTACAAAGTAGGTGATCGGACAGAATATAGCTACTACAAGGTACACTTTTCTTTCTTTCCAAATACTTCAGGGCACACGAGTTGGTGAAAAAGATCATGGTAGGAAACAAATAAAATAGGACGGATGTGATCTAGTCTCCGAAATTTCCCAGGTCTTTAGCTAGGGGATAGATAATAATCTAGTTTCGATGTAATTGGTTCCCGTGCACATGAATTCAATATTCAATGTTGTTAGATGCCTATATTCTCTTCATTTCTTGGTTGATTAATGGGAGAAAGTAAAGAGTTGTTTTAAATGAACCATAGCCCGCTATAGATAAAGAGTTTATCCTTCCAAACTTTATTTGGTTGGATGTTGCCCTAGGGTTGTGTATTTGTTTATTTTTTCTGTGCCTCGTGCAAGCTTTTGTACACTTGTAGCATGTTTGTTGGTGTGTAAGACGAGGCATTTCATGATCTGCTCTTTCTATTGAAATCTCCCTCGGCCCAATAAGATAGATGGCGTTAGTGTTGTCAAAGGCGCGCTTAAAGCTTGCTTAAGCGTTGAAGCGAGGCTCAAAACATGTTGAGTGCTTTGCCTTGCTTTGGGGGCGCTTCAGTGTCGCATCAAGGCTCTAAGACATTTCTTTTTCAATTTTCTGTCTGTATATGTGATATTCATTCTTATAGTTATTGGTTTTGGACTACATACATATAATTTTTACTTTTCTCAAGTGCGCCTTTTTTCGTTAAAGCCCATGATTTATTTGCGCTTAAAGCCCCAACGTACCTTAGAGCTTTTTTGCGCTTTTCGCCTTTGATAACATTGGATGGTGTCAGCTATGCCTTTGGTGTTTCCATCCATTGTTGATTGTTAGGTTTTGAGTTTTAAATTAAATTAAAAAGATTTGCTATAGATGAAAAATGGAGAAAAAGGAGCAAGTCCCTAGGTGACATGAGAAATGCTATTGGTGGATAGGATCAAAGACTTCCTTTAGATGGATCCTGCATAGATGAATTAAATTCTTGCTCCCATCATCAAACTTGGATGAGACTCTGAGCTCATCGTATTGGGTTTTCACTCAGTTTGGTAGATATAGGCAGTTTTATGTGCAATATGATACGTAGATCTGCAATAGGACTAGGAATGGCAATGGGGCGGTGCGAGTTTAAGCTCATGTGGGGTGCGGCGGGGT
>MCJB01048863.1:44631-65684 GCA_002018475.1 Nicotiana obtusifolia
ATTAATGCGGGGCGGTGCACTACGGGGTGGGTTCAAACATTTGTTTCAAAAATCAAAGCGGTTGCGGTTTTGAACATTCTGTGAGGCGGGTTCTTCAGTTTTGAGCCAATCAGCCGCTGGATCTACTGATTGTTGGAGCATGTCTTACATTTATCATTGAAATGATATCTTGGATGTTCAATGTTTTAAGGCTGTGGTTATTATATGTATCAACTGGTAAAATCTGATTTTCCTTTCCTTTCCTTTTCTCATTTCATCTTTTTCTTCCTTTTTCTTTTTGAAATATATCTACTTCTAATCGAATAAAAGAACACTAAGAAGAAATAAAGTCGATTTAGTAGCTACAAAACTGTTATTGATAGTGCATAACAATTAAAAGAAAGAACTATAAATACTGAAACTGGACTGAATAAAGGAGTAAAGATGTGCATACTCCCTGTTCTGAATAAGAAACCACATGTTTATCTGAGTAAGTAAGCTGCGGCCTCAGGCCCAATATATATGTCTACAAGTTGTGGTCTCGGGCCCAAGTATACTACGTATACATAACTGCGGCCTCAGGCCCAAAAATGTATAAAGCATAAACTGCGGCCTCGTGTCCAAAGATGCATAAAGCATAAACTGCGGGCTCAGGCCCAAATACAGGTGTTCAACTTAAAATTAGGAACTGAGAATCATACTGCAATACATAATGCTGAAATACTGAATCATAGTGAGTTACATGATACTGGAAAGCTAAATAGGACTAGACTGAGACGTGTATTCATAATAAACTGATTTGTCATAATTGAGGCTTCAATTGTTTATGACATGAGACTCATGGGCATCAAACACAAGTCTATGTTGATTACGCACTGAGCTCGCAACTTTCGGAATGAAAGTCATGAACTAATTTTGAAGCTAGAGAATGGAAGTTCTGCAACTATTCAAGGAACTAAGCTTAACTATATTTCTGAGGCAATTAGTAATTGTTGTAAAAGAAACGTAGTGTAGGGAGAATCATTAACATTCCCAAACATAAAGATTTAGCCTCACATACCTTGACTCTGGCCTTTTTAAGCGTATCACAATGTCCATCGCCTCTTTCAACGATTAATCTATGGCAATATTAGCACTAATGCTCATGTTTTAGTCACTTAGGCATTTTATCAAACACCTTATGGGCGTAAAGCCTCATAGCCCTTATTAATGGTGTTTTCTTCACCCAATTCTGATTCTACTACTTCTAGGTAATTCTACAACAACAACAACAACAAACCCAGTGTATTCCCACAAGTGGGGTCTAGGTAGGGTAGTGTGTACGCAGACCTTACCCCTACCTTTAAAAGGCTGGGAGGCTGTTTCCGGTAGACTCTCGGCTTAGGGAAGATAAAGGGAAGGGCCAATTCCAAATAGATGTAACTAACACCATTTCTCATCACCCAAATGATTACAACAATCTTAAGTCAACAACCCGAAACTTTAGCATAGGTTCATATGATTCTCTTTATCAAACCCAGTTACCATTCTCCCAAGAACTCATCAATTCACAACTATAAATAATTAGGGAGTAGAAACATTTCTTTTTTGAAGTTCAATCCTCCTGAGTTCGAGCTATAGGGTTTCTTTTCTCAACAATAATGTGTCAATCGAATATCTAATGATTTGAAAGGTTTACACATGTTGAAAAGGTATTGGAGAATTGAAATTAACTTAGAATCATCGTTAAAACTTACCTTGGACGATGGAGGGACCTTGGAGGAAGTTGAATTCTTAAGAGCTTCCCTTTCTAGAGCAAATTTACGTGTTTGGGGTGTAGGGAACGAGGTAAAGCTTTTAAAACGACTTTCCAGGTGCGCGTTCACGCAGCTGAAGGCCCAACCGCGCACCTGACCGTGCAGCAAGGGCAGTGACACTGCCTCGAGTGCTCTGCCACGCACGTTAGAGCTGATCGCGCAGACTGCAAATTGTCTGGTAAAACGCGCATAATATTTTGCACAGTGATCCATTCTGGCTCCATAATGTATCATTAGAAAGGTATTTCAAAAGGCTACAACTTTCATGTTTTAAGTTTTCTCAAATTCCTAACAGATTTTCATGAAATCAGGCTGGAAGACAGACCTTCCATAAACTTAGTCGATTATATCAAATCTTATGCATCCACTCTCCGTCTTGATTCCAAAACAACTATTTCTCCCCATACTCATCCCGATAGGACTTCACATGTCTAAAATGTCACATTAATACTCATGTAACACATGCCTTAGTTTTTTGACTTTTGAGTGAAGCATTATAATGATGCACTTTGGCGATGGCCATAACTCCTAAAATCAAAGGGATTAACTATTGGTTATTATTGATAGTGCATAGCACCAAAAATATGATTACAGAATACCAATTGACCCTAAGATTAGTAGATACATACTGTGGCCACCTCTTAATCTTGAACCAGCGGACTCTTGTAAAAAATTCAACAGATCTGTTGAACTTTTTTGCATGTCTGTAATGCACTAAAAATTTGGGGGTGGGTTGGGGAACTGAATGTGAGATATATAAGTACACCTTGGGTCCATAACTAATTAGGAATATCAGCTTGATGACAGTTCCTCTGTCTTGTAAGTCCAAGATGGAAATTTAACCCTTTCATCTATGTGGGCTTGGGCTAATAGAATTATGGTAGTTGAGTTATGAGAGGTAGTGCTGGTTAGAGGGCGTGAGTCTGTGGTATTGATGGAAAAGAGAGAGAACATTATGGTTTTCTTGGTGGCTGGTCAATGTCTTCATCTGCTATATACTTTAAAATTCTAAAAGTTTAAGGGTAATTGTTCTGGTCTCTCCTCAAGGTCTGAAGTAATGTCTACCTGTATCTATTTGGGCCGAGTTTGATGTATAACATATTAGTGTCTTGTCTTCACTTCAGTTTTTAAAAAAAAAATTAATCCTTTTGTCTTCTTTTAATATATATTTTTAATTCTGTTTATAATTTTTTTCGAAAAGATTATTTGTTCATGTTTTAGTTTATAGTTATCCCTTTTCTACTTTTCTTTTCATGTTTTGTTTTAATATATTAACTACCTTTATTTAAAGTGAATGATTAATATTTATGCTCATATCTCAAGTGCACCATGGTTTTTATGTTTTTAGTTGTTAAATGTTGAGACATGCTCTTGGGGCAAAACGTTTTTAGTTGGTTAGAAGTTGTGTGGAAGAGGAATATGGTTGTGATGCAAAGAAAGGTGTAGAGGCCCATGGTGTGGCGTGATATTGAGCAGTTAATAATGATGGTGTGTTTTTTTGGGGTGACCGAGAAATCCATCGGGAGCCGGCCCTTTGGACCAATGCAATCTTTGAAACTCAGGGATTATAGGCTCGCTCCTCTACCCTTCTCCAATTAAATACCAGAGTTGGTTCACTTGGCCCGGGGCCAAACCTTTAACCTAAGAGACAAGTTCCTCAACCTTTTATATTTGAGCTAACCCCTGGAGGCATGGTGGAAATATCATGAGGATGGGGGTGGTCCGACCCTTGTTTTGGTAATTTTTTTTTCCGCCAGAGGACGACAGCGAAGGAAGAGGATTAGATGTAGCAAATGGAATTCATATTAACTTTGGTGTAGCCATTGTGCCAAAATGGGAATTGAGATAGCATAATCGACTGTTAAATGATATTTTGACCAAGTGGTAATCTTTTTTTGCTTGCGTTGGAATTAGGATTGAGTAATGGGAATGAAAATATAGGTTCCTGATTTGTTGTAAAGTCATTCCTTTTTTTCCATTCCACGCAGTTTCCTGTCCTTCCCGGTCACTTCTTGATTGTCTTGATATCCTTAGGGAACTGAACATCTCACTGCATTTACAATTTGTCTTGTCTGCTATTGAAGAGAGTAAGTATAAGTGCATAATCTATCTTAGTAAGCAATCCTTTGGATCAAAATTTATTAAGATCTTGAAATCTTTTCTCGTCATCAGGATTTATAGAATTTCAAGAGATACTTAAACAAGGTTACATATCATAACAGGAAATCTTTGACAGATTTTTAATAAATGGAGTAATAATGTGCAATAGTTGTTGGAGATAATTTTCTATTCTCTCGTTTAGAATGTTACTTCATTTATTCTTAATGTGGATGGACGTGTCTATAATCTGTTTAATACTAAACGGAGCTCAGCATTTTGCCAAATAACACTAGGATCTTTTGTTAACTGCCTATTTGGGCTGAATTTTCCGATGCTGCTTTTGACATATGCATGTCTAAATGCAAAAAATCTTCGTAGTTTTCTTTGTTGCTGCACAATGCCGATTCTCATTTCTTTGCTTTTGCAAATTCCTGATCATCAAATAGAGATCCTGGGCTCATGCACATGCGTTATCTGCCACATGATTCTATGATGTCGAGCCGAGACCTTTTGTTAGCTTTGCTTAAACTTTACTGTACCTATTGGTATGCGGACCTGTTACTTCTCTGTTATAAGGCTGTTTCGTACTTTTTGTTTGCTCGCGTTGTTGATTGTACAGATTCCTGCTATTTGGTTAACTGCTTGATAATTAAGCGAGAGTTTTTTCTATTGTAGGTGGTTCTCCCAGCAGATCAACTCAAAGCCATTACTCCATCAACTAGTAAGATCAATCCAGCTGAAAAGTACATCCAGATTATCTCAGTTGACAATCACGAGTTTTGGTTTATGGGTTTTGTTAACTATGACAGTGCTGTCAAGAATTTGCAAGGTGCATTGCTGGGTCATCATTCGTAGCTAGCGTGTCATTTTCTTGGTCATTTCAGATGAGGTCCGTGACACTGGTGCTTGCTATTGTTGTAGATAAAATTCTGTAAAATATGCACATCTGGGTGATTGATTGTTGCATACATGCTAATTTATCAGCGGTTTGGTATCTTGTGTACATCTGTTTCCTGAATTTTTTATTATCTTTTAGTATTACTTTCGTTGGTTCGATTGCCGTTTATGATGTTTTTTATCATTCAGAAAAAACATTAGTGGATTTGGTAAACATATATGTATTGTTTTTAAATGGACTACATAGGAGACTGAATAAAGTTATTCTGAATTAATTTGTTTGTTTGATGTACTCGTACTTGCTGAAAGTGCAACATATATTACTGCGGAGAAAGGGTCAAATTTGCCCATTTACTATTTAAAAGTTCAATTTTACCCTAGATTATATTATCGGGACAAAAGGACCTTTGTCGTTATCTAAGGGTACAAAAATACCCTCCACTAACGGCCTTCCAACTTAGAATGAAGGTATAACAATTTTTCCACATTGATGCCATACGGCATGCCATGTGATTTATTTTTTCTATCTTAATTATATTTTCTCCACAGTTGGATCATTGTCCCTCTACAGTTTAATTTAAAGCAATTTTATCCCTCCACAATTCAATTTGGAGTACTTCCACTGTTCGAAATTCTTTTTTTTTTTAGTTTTTTTTTTTAAATTTCTTATCCTATTTCCTTTTTGGTTTTATTAGGTGAGTAACTGTCAGTCTTTTTTCACGTTAGACGGTAGTTAGTGAAAAGAAGTATTTTTGGACCCTTAAGTGATATAGGGAGCTTTGTACTCCTAATAATATTTTTGGACAAAAAATGGTCAATTTATAAAATATCACCAACATTAGCCAAATGCTAACAATATAAGTCAATTAGTTATTTGTAATAAAAAAAATTAAAATGTTTGTTTTCTTTTGAGTGGGTGTTGTTGAATAGATTTGGTACATCTTAAGGAGTTTGAATATCAGTTTTGGGATGAATATAGAAAAAGATGATATGTGTATCAACTGTGTATGATTTGTGCATCACACACATACACACACACACACACACACACATATATATATAACATGTATATCCATGTATACCTGCGTGTGAGATACACGCGTGATACATGCTAGATACACGTGTCATAGAAAATTTTTTAAACTCGATTTTAACTACGAATTTTCATACCAAACCAGTCCCAATCACCTCCAATCCTGCTCAAATCTTATATATTGCCCCATCTATATATTTTCAACGAATTCCACCATACCCATTGAGACAAATCCTTTTTTTGCCTAATTGTTTTTTAATATTGTATCATTGATAATTGATTTTGACTCCATACTAGTTTAAATCACCTACAAACTTCTTCAAACTTTGTATATTGTCTCATTATGTATTTTCAATGAATCACAACAATACCCGTTGAAAAAAATATCTTTTTTACCTATATTTTTTGAATATTGTATATCATTAATATTTTGGGCTAGTTTTAGTAGCATGATTAGAATGGCTAGTTGTTGATAAATCGTATCTTTTTTGGTATATTTCTGTAAGATTTACCTCGATTGAATAGTTGTTTTCAGTCTCTGTTTTAGCCCATTCAGCATAGTTCAATTCTTAGAAATTTTATTTTAAACAAGGAGGTATTACTAACTTGAAAGATGAATTTGTAACACAAATTTGCAAATCCTGTAAATCTGAACTAAGAATTTGCATAGAAGATGATCTCTCTTTTGTCCTTTTGCATTGTTAAAACTTGACTCAAACGTACAGTCGAAAGTAACAATTTACATCCAAATTATGCCAAAAGTCAAATTAGACAGCCAACAAATTCTGGAAAAGCTCTCTTGGCACCCTACTGACGCAACAATTTTACTTTTACACAAAGATTACTCGGCAAACTCCACCGCCAAACTTCACACACTACTCCTAAAATCATTAAAATAGCTCACCCGACAATGTGTAATGGCTAATTGATCTTATACTTTTTACAATTTATTCTTATTTATTTTCTCCTCATCGCTTTATATTTTTCACTTTTCTTCTTATTTTAGTTAACCTTTTTTTTTCATCTTTCTTCCTTATTATTTCACCTTTCCTCTTCAGTTCTTCATACGAATTTCCTCTAAAAATTTTTCACCTCATTGTTCCTCCAAAATTAATTTTTCTTTTTCTCATTTTAGTCTTTTTTAATTTTTTGCCAAAATTATCGAAATAACATCCATTTAAATCTTCTTATTAAACTCAATATTTTATAGAAAATAAAGTTGAATCTCTTGAATCATATTTGTGTAATCTAGTATTAGAGAAGATAGTTATTGGCCAATTGTTTTCTTGTTAGCAGAGTTTGTGTAACCTTATTCATGCAATATAAGATGATTTTTTTCATAAATGCAATAATATGTGCCTTCATTTTTTTGCTACAAAGTGAATATAAATAAGGACTTATTTAACTGGAATCTAGCATACAACAAAACCACAATTAAAGCTAAAAATATTACATTTGTATTAGATCCTATTTGGCCTTAAGTGCATCTGAAGTGCAATTTTTTCACTTCAGACTAATTCTTTTTAACTTCAGACCCGATAAGTCTGAAGTTGACGGTAAAGTGGGTAGGCTTGAAAATATTTTTGCAAAGTGGGTATAGGTTCAATTGTGACCCAAAAATCCGGAATAGATACAAAAGCCCTTCTAAAACCCATCATAGTTAAAAAAAAAAAAAAACTATTCTGAATCTAAAAGAAAGGAACTAGTCGTAAGATAACTATATATTCTAGGGGATTTGCAGCCGTGCCCTATATTTTTGCCACCTTTTAACCTGTACCCTATTTTTAAAATTATTGATTTGGTAGCCAACTGACAAAAAATCCATAATAATATGACAATTATACCCCTGACAAAAGATATAAAACCTGCATCACACATTAATCGCGTGATCTGCAACCTCATTCGTGAAAACAGATCCCCTCTATCACTCTGTCCCTCCTCAAAAGATCTGCTTCAACCCTTCGATCTCCTCTCCTCTCAGCAGCTTTATCAAAAAACTAGAAACTTGAACCAGATTCATCTTCATAATTCAAAATTTCAAAATATATTGTAAGTATTGCATTTCATCTTCACAATTCGCATTAGTTTGTCAAACTGATTGAACTTCATCATATACATTTCGGCAATTATTTTGGTAATTCATTATGTTTTTTTAAGTTTTGAACTTAAAAAACAAAATCTGAATTCAATTAGTGCCTATAGATATTTTCACTTATGGTCATTTATAAATCACACTTGCATGAAGTTGTTTGACGGATATAGCATGAAGTTTTCACTTATAGATCTTCAAAATTTTTTCAAAACTTCAAATTTAATGCATGAAGGATATAAAATAAAGTTGTTTCACGTTGAATCCTAAGGTTTTAATCAAATACAAGCTAAAACTTCATGCTAATGTAGCATGAAGTTGTTTAACGTTAAAGCTAAAACTTCATGCTAATGTAGCATGAAGTTATTTCACGTTGAAGCTAAAATTTCGTGCTAATATAGCATGAACTTGTTTCACATTAAAGCTAAAACTTCATGCTAATGCATGCTAAAGTTATTTAGTTCATTTGGTAAAACTTCATACCAAAACATGCTGAAGTTTTGTCCTGCAGTCTATAGTTTTGTCATGAGTTTTATCCGAAACTTCAGTCTAAACATGCTGAAGTTTTTAGTTCATTTGCTAAAACTTCAGACTAAACTTGCTTAAGTTTTTGTCCTGCAGTATGTAATTTTCTAATGAGTTTTTGCTAATGCATGCAGAAGTTATTTAGTTCACTTGCTAAAACTTCATACCAAAAAATGCTGATGTTTGCCTTGCAATCTACAGTTTTGTCATGAGTTTTATCTGAAACTTCAGTCTAAACAAGCTGAAGTTTTTTAGTTCATTTGCTAAAACTTCAAACTAAACACGCTTAAGTTTTTGTCTTACAGTATGTAATTTTCCAATGAGTTTTTGCTAAACCTTGCTGAAATTATTTAGTTCATTTGCTAAAACTTCATACCAAAACATGCTGTAGTTTTCTCTTGCAGTCTATAGTTTTGTCATGAATTTTATCTGAAACTTCAGTCTAAACATGTTGAAGTTTTTTAGTTCATTTGCCAAAATTAAGACTAAACATGCTTAAGTTTTTGTCCTGCAGTATGTAATTTTCTAATGAGTTTTTGCTAAATTCATACTTATACATGCTAAAGTTCTTTTGTTCATTCCCTAACACTTCACACTAACTGTCATGGGCGGCTTTCCAGCCTCGCCCCATGACCCCTTGGACGCGCCCCGTGGCGTCCTAGCAAGCCTCTCAAAGCCTAGCGCCACGGACGGCCCCGTGGTCTTGGCCGCGCCAAGTGACAAGCGCGTATGTGCCTCTGTCGCCCCACCAACACTCCTTGCCGGCTCCCAGCGGCATGCGAGTGCCATCAATGCGCGCGCATCCAATGCCGCGCCCATCCATTGTGTGCCAAGCACAAGTGCCAGCGCCCAGCCGCAGGCCAACATGAATAGTGCCGCGCGCGCAGACCCTGATGCTCATGCCAAAGTTGCTGCCATCGGACTTGTTTCTACATCACAGAAGACCAAGTCCTTTTCATTGTACATATAGAGTAGATTTACTTTATTTACATTCATTGTGCTCCTCGAGCTTTTATAGGTCTACTCTTGTAATTTTGGTTTATTTATTTTAAGCATTATTAGGGGGGTATCAACATTCAAACATTCAAGCAAGCAATCATTTCTCTGTACTGGTCTCACCCCCTCGACACCGCATTAGCTTTGTAATAGCTTTCAGCATTTCAATACAATCAGCATTCATCATCAACTACTGCTTTCAATTCTCTCGTTGCCTACGATATTGGTTTTCCCGCACGGCACTGACAATCTAGTCTAGCGTGCGGAGGGGACCTCAGTTGGCGGACGACAATCGTACTGACATCGATTGCCTAGCCTTACGTTGCCCTTCCAAAGAAGCTCAGGAAGGCGCTGCATAACATAACACATGCTGAAGTTTCTATATTGCAGGATGAGTTCGATTTGCCTTGTTATTACTTTCAATGAGAGATGAACTTTTGATTACAACTACTTGGATCATGATACAAAGTTGTTCTGGTTAATAAACAAGTATCATTAAGCACTTTCTTGAAGAAAATTAGTGAAGTCACAGATTTTGATTCAACCAAATATGCACTAAAATTATGGTTTGATATCAAACTAAATACAAGCAAATGGATGCTTGTAACTTCAGATGAAGAAATCAGAACCTGTATCCATTTGCTAACAACTGATTCAGCCTTCAAGAATTGCCATTTTGTTGTCCAAAAAATACAATTACTTTCTGACAATGTAGCTGCTTTAGAATCTGCAACATTCAAACCATCCCTTGCACATACAATAGATTTAGAACAACTTGCTGATTATCAACATGAACTAGAATAACCAATAATGAAAGTAGACAACGAGCGACAACCTTCTAATATTACAGCTGATTCAGAATATGGAACGCTGCAAGAATTACCCAACGCTACAATAAATTCAAACCAATTTGGTGAGGCCCAACAAGAAGAAGGACAGCTAATTAATGCAAATAGACGAAAATCTAACAAAGTTTTTTGTTATCTCATGCAATGATAAACAACAACCAAGATCAATAAAATATAGAAATTATACCGATAACATCAAATACAATTGAAGAAATTGCTGAAACTTCTACTGCTTCTAAAAAATCAAGAAAAAGAGTGAGAAGAAAGTTGAAAGAATCTCTACCACGTAAAATACTTAGGCACGATGCATTGCCTGAGGAAATAAAAGTATGATCAATTTTTGAGAACAAGAAGAGCATGACTAAATTTTTCTGTTGCTTGGAGATAAACCAAAAGTTGAATTCATTGCTGTTAGATCATGTTCAAAGAGATACGAGCTGAAATGCATCGT
Organism: Nicotiana obtusifolia; assembly: GCA_002018475.1. Taxonomy (NCBI): domain Eukaryota; kingdom Viridiplantae; phylum Streptophyta; class Magnoliopsida; order Solanales; family Solanaceae; genus Nicotiana; species Nicotiana obtusifolia. Next base: position 55,346 of record MCJB01048863.1, read on the forward strand.
GGATAAATGTGGTCGGAATGTACATGCTACCAGAATAAAAGATTCCATGCTTTTTCAGGGTGATAAAATTTCATAACAACCATAATGCTCAGTTGATGCAAAAAAATCAGATCAGAAGCATGCGACGTCAAGTTTTATAAGTGAGCAAGTTTTAGAACATGTTCAGGATAAAAAGATTGAGGTTACGCCAGCCTTTGCAGAAAGTGAAATGAAAAAAAAATTGGAATTGACATTGGATATCACAAGGCATGGCGCGCTATTCAAAAAGCTATTGCTTGTATAAGAGAAACACTAGAAGAGAACTACCGGATTCTTCCTTTATACCTACACATAATGGTGCATAGAAACCCAGGGATGTATACTAGCATAATAAGAGATCAACAGAATCGATAAGCAAAAAAATAATAACCATCAGTATGAAGTTTCAACTGTTCCTATTTGAAAACTTCACTCCTTAAGATTTTTTTTTTTGTGTTTCACTTGTACAGGTGTAACGACCTGACCAATCATTTTTCTTTCTATATCCCCGTTCTCCTAAATAAGACTCCCCTATATGATTATACTATTTTATAACTTGCGGGGATGATTAGTTCGGGTTTGGAAGGATTCGGGCTGAAATCAGAACACTTAGTTCCTTAATAATGGCTTAAAATGGATAAGTTTGACTTGAGTCAACATTTTGAGTAAACGACCCCAGAATCGGGATTCAAAGGTTCTAATAGGTTCGTATGATGATTTTGGACTTGGGCGTATTTTCTGATCGGGTTTCAGATGACCCAGGAGCGTTTCGGCCCATAAAGTTGAAAGTTGGCGCATTGAAGGTTTTCAAGTTCTTTAAATTTGGTTTGAAGTAGGTTTTGGTGTTATCGATGTCCGTTTGAGATTCCGAGCCTTGGAATAGTTTCGTATGGTGATTTATGACTTGTGCGTAAAATTTAGTGTCGTTCCGAGTAGTTTAATATGATTCGGCGTGTTCGGAGTAAGTTGGAAGAACTTGAAGTTCACAAGTTGATTTCATTTGCTTTGGGGTGAAATTCTTAGTTTTGATGTTGTTTTACGTATTCCTAGGGTCGAGCGAGTCCATCTTATAATTTTGAACTTGTTGGTATGTTTGGACGAGGCCCGGGGGGCCTCTGGTGCTATTCGGACGAAATGCGGAACATGGTTGAACTTGGAAGGAGGGCTGAAGCAGCATGGGTTCAGGTGCAATCACACTTGCGAAGAATCCGCCGTAGGTGCGAGCTTGCAGAAGTGAGCCAATGACTGCAGAAGTGTCCTGGCATGGATTGGCCAGTGGTCGCAGAGGCGGAGCAGGAACCGCACCTGTAAACACGCAGGTGTGAGGAAGTTGATCGCAGAAGCGAAAGGGTGCCAGCCATCTTGTGTTTGCAGGTGCGGCACATTTCCCGCAGAAGCGGGCTCGCAGAAGTGATGCTCTCCCTGCAGAAGCGATGCTCTGCCCACAGAAGCGAGAATGGCAGACCTGGACATGGTCCGCACCTGCGATGATTTTTTCGCAGAAGCGGAGCCGCAGGTGCGACAGTGTGATTGCAGATTTGAAAACCACTGAAGGCAGTGAGGTTCATTTAATATCGGGACTTAGGCTATTTTGGTTCATTTCTTTCACTTTTTGGACGATTTTAGAGCTCTTTGAAAAGGGGTTTTGTCACGACCCAAACTAGAGGGCCATGACGGGCACCTGGACCATACCTGCTGAGCACTAACACACATTTTGATCTAACCTTTCTTATTATCTATAAGGGCCGACGAGATCACTATAAATGGTAGACATGAATCCTACACAACCAACAATGGCAGATAATGGCATGAACATATACAACATGGGCCGACAAGGCTGTCATGAAGCTATGTATTAGGTACGAGCTGACAAGCTGCCATGAGAGACTATACAACAAAAATCAGTCGACAAGGCAATCCAAACTATACATGAGTCGACGCCTGTCTATGAGCCTCAAAAGGAACATAAGTGCTGCAACATTGCTAGAATAGGGCCCCGACATACCCATAATGTCTATAACAAAAATGCATACCAAGACCACGGCAAGTCCGGAGAAGGGATCTCGCCAATAACCGCTGAACTGGGAAGCCTACTATGGTGAGGGAGCTTCGCCTACCTGTCTATCAGGACCTGCAGCATGACATACAACATCCAAAAATAAAAAAGACGTTACTACGAGTAAAGTACTGAGTATGTAAGGCAGGAAAGCATAAGTAAGAATATTAATGTTAACAGGGATAGAGAATATACAACCTGTAACATCTGGGTACCTCTAAGGGCTACTGACATGAAATGCAAGATACACACACACACACACACACACACACAAACTTTTAAAACATACGCCTCTGTGGGCATCATCATCATCATATCGTACTTGGCCATAATAGGCTCGGAAAAAAACGTACCCCCCCATCATAAGGCTCGGTAGAATCGTACCCGGCCACGTGGAGCTCGGTAAAACCCAATTGATCGGTGGATGCACAATAGGTGCCGTACCCGGGCGAATATAGCGCGGCTCGATAGAGTAAAATAGATACATATATATGATGCGTGCTGGACTCATTGGAATCACATTTTGAACCTTTCGGAGTGACGTAGGTCGGTATCCTCCGTACACGTTATTAGGATTAACTCTTCATCAAGAATCTTATAAGAATCAGGAAGTACCAACAACATCGATAACATAAGAATAAGAGAAGTGACATCAACATCAATCGTTCCATAAGAAGGGAAACAATGTAAGTACTACTAGCTTATAAGAGTGGAGTATTTTGGAAGCTCGTTCATTACATTATGTACAATAGGAGTCGTGCAAAAGAAGGAAAGGGATAGCCTCACATACCTTGTAAATACTGCCCAACCGCAAGCTATGCAAATGTCACGACTCCTTAGTCTACAATAAGAGAAATGACACTATCGTTATTGTTTAAGCGTCGTAACTATTATGTATCCACCTCAACCTATGTTACGATGAAATGGACAATACCTCCCTTATTTATATGAATTCCCACAAGTTGAAACAATCACCAAAAATCCCAAACAACATCAATAATAATCATATTGAGCCTCCTAAATCAGTCCACCAACCAACAAAATTACAAACAAGCCTTTCGATATATATCTCACAAGTTCTAGCTTTAACGACTTGGCCGTAACTTGGATAATATTAAATACATGTAGGGTAAGAGGTTCCTTATCTTTAAACAGAAAGAAAAACTCCAATTTGACCTTAATTGACTACGAAATATCCCTCCAATGCTGCCACAAGAACAAGGAAGCGAAGCTAGCAATCAATTAGGGTTTTTCGGCACTAGAATCACTTTAGAAGACTTGAAATCACCCAGGGTTGATATTAAAAACTTGAGGGAGTATTTTACAGAACATAAACCACTTAAAAAAACCTCCCACACGAGCTGGAACAACACAAAAATCTCAGCAACAACAAGAAGAACAAGAAACTTACTAGCGTCACGGGATTCCCGACAGTTAATTTGTATTGTTTTCCCTTTGTTTTGGTCTTGGATCATGAGAGAACCTTGAGAGAGTGTTTTTAGGGTTTTTAATGTCTGAATATACTGAAAAAGAATGACTTAAAATGAGGTTGAAGCGTGTTATATATATCCATATGTCTCAACCGCCTATGTGGGCCCCATAGAGAGCTGCTTGGCAGAGTCTCGCAAAAACGTGAATATCTCTCTACTCCGAGATTGTATCGAAGAACGGTTAATGAGTTGGAAACTAGGCTCATATATCTTCAATTTTACGAGTAGATCACCCCGTAATTGCAAGTAAATTGGGAGAAACGCTTAGTGACATTTGACCTAAAATTTAAGTAAAATTATGAAAGTAAGTTGCGACAACTTTTGTCGACTTTTGTTTAATAGCTCGTTTGACTTCAAGACTTATGATACGGATATTATATGATTCAATACCTTAAAACAGGACCTCTATGGAATATTAAGCACCTCTAGTTTTTACCCGAAAATACGGGTTACAACATCCTCGATTCGTTTAACTTCTAATACTTGTTAACCACTCTTATACACCCTTGTATCGTTTAAAGGCAATAGGATTAACTTCTTATCATCTCAAAGATAATCGCTTCTCGGATTTACATCGACTAACTTACTGCATGATCCAACGTACGCGAATATGGATTGTAACAGGTTTTCACCTAGCTATTGAAGGTAAGTAATTCCTACCAAATATAAGTTTAAAACATAGATTGTGGGTAGATTTTAACATGTAAAATTGTGAAAATTATGTGTTTAGTTGAAAAACCTAGATTTTGATAAAAATGGGATTCAACCAAAAAAATGATTATGGAATTGGGTATAAATTATATATTTGAGTTAGTGAGGTTATGGGTAACATTTATCTTCGAAATTTTTTGGAATCTGGGCACATGGGCCCGGGTGTGAATTTTAAGAATCTTCCAATTTAGTTTGGGTAATTACTCTAATATCTAAATTATGAACTTGTGAGTGTATATTGATTAATTTATATAATATTTGGCTAGTTTAGGATTGATTGGCACCAAGTTGAGGCTTTAGAGCGGATTTGTGGACCGGAAGTGTGCTTGAAAACGAGGTAAGTCTCTTGCCTAACCTTGTAAGAAGGAACTCATCCCCTTAGGTGTATCTTATTGTGTATTACTTGTGTGGGGAGCTACGTGCACACTAGGTGACGAGAGTCCGTGTGAAGCTATATTCCATGAGGTGTTCGGGTAGACTTAGATCCACATCATGCCTTTAATTATACTATGTTTATTATGCATATTAATTGTCTTGAATGGAGTTGAGACTAGGGATTTTAATGTTGCAAATTTTTGATTTAGATTTTAGTTTTTTTGAAGAATTGAGGAATACATAATCACTATGAGAAATCCATTTCCTCTCGAGTCGCAAGTACTTCTGCGAGCGAGGTAAACTTCTCTACTCTTATGGGAGCAGGCTGTTCCCCTTGGCAGTATAATAGATGCATATATGGTTCGTGCCGTTCAACCCTCAGTAGTGCACAAATTATTTTGGATCGGGCCGTACGACCTCGGCATAAATCGTGCGTGATGATACTCGGAGTCCAATTACACTTGATATTATTTTATGGCTTGAGAGGTTATAATTTATTTAATGGCCGAAGTTGTGGAAGTTAGTAGGTGTCAATTGGAGACCTTTAAGTTGATTATCAGTTAAAGAATCATTTATTTACTTCTTGCTTGTGTTATTATTATTATTCATGGATTCCATGCCTATTTAGGGTTTCTGTATTTTAAATTCGTTGGCCCATATTAATATTATTCATGTATTCCATGCCTATTTTAATTTTGTTGGCCCATAGGGTGTTAGGAAACTCCTCTTTCTTCATCTCCTATCGTGCGATTGAGGTTGTGCTAAGTATCTTTCTCTTATTCTCTCACAAATGGTAAGTACACGCGCGGCATATGTACCTGACCGTGGAGGAGCTGCTTCCCTTGTTTCTAGAGGCTGAGGCAGAGGCCGGGGAGGGCTCCAGCTCATGGTAGAAGACAAGGGCGTCCTAGAGTTGCTCCAATTGTGCACTAGTGGATCCAGTGAAAGATCCTATTATTGAGGAGCAGGACGAGATGCTCGCAGCAGAGCCGGCCCCAGTGGATTTCATGTCCGCACCAGGATTCCAGGAGGTCATGGGCCGTATGCTGCGGTTCATGGATTCTATGACATAGGCTGGTTTATTTTTAGTAGACCCAGCCACATCTCAGGCAAGAGGGGGATCACAGAACCATATCGCTCAGGCTCCAGGGCATGCAGCTGCCGTATATCAGACCCCGGGCGCACTACCCATGGGCGGAGCTCAGCCAGTTGCAGCAGCTATACTAGAGCCCAGACCAGCAGCGATCGGCGAGCCGCAGAAGCTATTGGATAGATGGACATGGCTACATCCTCCTACTTATGGAGGTGAGCGACATGAGGACCCCTAGGACTTTATTGATCATTGCAGGGATAGACTGCACAAAATGAGGATATTGGAGTCCCTCGGGGTGGGTGGACTTTACCACCTTTCAATTGGAGGGCAGGGCCCGTAGATAGTGGCAGTCCTATCTTCTCGGCAGACCAGAAGGTTCTCCTCCCTTGTCTAGGGACCAGTTCATATGTCTCTTTCTGGATAGATATATTCCACCCTCTTAGAGGGAAGAGCTGCAATTTTAGTTCGAGCAGCTCCAGCAAGTTTGCACTCTGGTATCCAGGCCACTATGGCTCGAGAGGTTGAGATGGGGACTTCTTACGAGCTGGTTGTGAAGATTTCTCGGAGGATCGAGCGTGTTTATCTGGGGGACCGAGAGAAGATGCGGTGGGACAAGCAATTTCAATATTCTGGAGGGTTCAGTGGTCCCTGTCTGGGGGTAGAGGTCAGTTTGTGAGGGGTAAGTCTAGCAAGCCCACATATCCAGCACCACCGCCTTCTCGGGACAGTGCGGCCCTATTTCAGTGCCATACCAGAGAGCTCCTACCCTCCACCAGGTATTAAGGGTTCCTCCAATGGGTATTCAGGCCATCAGGGTAAGACTTTAGGTCAGCAGTCCACCATTCCGAGGGGTTGTTTCGAGTGCGGGGATCTTGGCCACATGAAGAGGTTTTGTCCCAAACGTCGGGGCAAGGTAGTACAGCAGGGTCATCAGCCTATGATCACTGCACCAGCTGCCGTACCAGCCGTCCGGCCGTCCAGAAGCGGAGGGCATGTTGGTAGGGTCCGTCCTAGAGGTGGAGGCCAATCAGGTGGTGCTCTAGCTAGGTTCTGTGCTTTTCCATCCAGACCAAATGCAGTAGCCTCAGATGCCGTGATCACAGGTATTATTTTTTCTGCGGTAGGGATGTTTTGGTACTATTTGATTCAGGGTAGTATTCATATGTTTCATCTCTTTTTGCTCATTTTCTGGGTGTTCCTCGTGAGTCCGTAGGTACTATTTATGTGTCCACGCCAGTCGGAGATTCTGTTGTTGCGGATCAGATCTATCGGTCATGTATCGTGACTTTCTATGGTTATGAGACTAGAGCGGATCTTCTATTGCTCGATATGATCGACTTTGTGATCATCCTGAGCATCGATTGGTTGTCTCCATATCATGCCGTCCTTAATTTCCATGCCAAGACTGTCACCTTGGCGATGCTAGAGTTGCCTAGATTGGAGTGGAAGGGTTCATATGTTAGTACATCTAGTCGGGTTATCTCTTTCCTGAAGGTTCTACGCATGGTCAAGAAGGGTTGTTTGGCTTATCTAGCTTATGTTCGGGATACGGTTACAGAGACTCCAACAATTAATTCAGTGTTCATGGTTGGGAATTCTCCGATGTCTTTCCTTCTTATCTACCAGGTATGCCACCAGATCGTGATATCGATTTCTGTATTGATTTGGCTCCAGGTACCCAGCCTATCTCTATTCCACCGTACCGCATGGCTTTGAAAGGGTCGAAGGAGTTGAAACAACAGCTTAAGGAGTTGCTAGCAAAGAGGTTCATCAGACCGAGTGTGCCACCTTGGGATGCACCGATGTTGTTCGTGAAGAAGAAAGATGGGAATATGTGGATGTGCATTGACTACCGCCAGTTGAACAAAGTTACCATCAAGAACAAATACCCATTGCCATAATTAATGACTTATTTCACCAGTTGCAGGGTGCCAGGGTATTCTCTACGATCGACTTGAGATCGAGGTATCATCAAATGATAATTCGTGATTCGGATGTTCCGAGGACGGCTTTCCGGACTAGATATGGCCACTATGAGATTCTAGTGATGTCCTTCGGCTTGACTAATGCCCCGACGACATTGATGGATTTGATAAACTGGGTGTTCCGACCATATATTGAATCATTTTTCATTGTCTTCATTGATGACATATTGATCTACTCGCGTAGCATGGAGGAGCACGAGCAGCACTTGAGAGTGGTGCTTCATACCATGCGGGAACAAAAGCTATATGCTAAGTTCTCCAAGTGCGAGTTCTGGTTAGATTCTGTGGCATTCTTGGGGCATTTTGTATCAAGCGAGGGTATTAAGGTAGATCGCAGGAAGATAGAGGCAGTTCAGAGTTGGCCTCATCCTACCACATCGATCGAGATTAGGAGCTTCTTGGGGTTGGCAGGTTATTATCGCCGGTTTGTGGAGGGCTTTTCATCTATTGCAGCACCTTTGGCTAGATTGACCCAGAAGGGTGCTCCTTTCCGATGGTACGATGATTGCAAAGTGAGCTTTCAGAAGCTCAAGACCGCATTGACTTCAGCACCGGTGTTATTGTTGCCTTCCGGTTCAGGGATGTATACTATGTATTACGACGCTTCGCGTGTCGGGCCAGGTTGTGTCTTAATGCAGGAGGGGCGAGTTATTGTATATGCTTCATGTCAGCTAAAGTCCCACGAGAAGAATTACCCCGTACACGATTTGGAGTTGGCCGCGATAGTTCATGCTTTCAAGATCTGGAGGCATTATTGTGATGACTCACTTTATTGCCCCGAATTATTCCATTTATTATGTAGTGTGAGAATTAAATCGAGTAAAATGTACTTGAAGTGAATTAAAAAGAAATGAGACACGTGGTCTCATTTAAGAAAGTCTAAGTCGCTAAAATCAACCACGAGATTGACTTTTGAGTTAGAAGGCTCGGATTTGAAATCCGACGACTCAACTAGCTTCGGGAGGGAATATATGACTTAGACGAGTGACCGGAATATATTTGATAGACCTCGAACAATAATAGACTTGAGTCGAGGAAGTTCGGATTACCGGTCGATAAGTGAAATTTTGATCCGGAAGTCGGAATGAAATTCCGAAAGTTGCTGTAGGTTCCTTATGTAATTTTGGCCTTGCGTGCAAATTTTCAGACCATTCGGACACCGTTTGGTCGGGTTCGGATCGAAGGATCGAATTGAGGATCCTTGAAGCTCAAAGGATTTGGTTTCAATACAAATCTAATAAATCGATGTTCATTTTAGTGTTCCAATGATTGGAACAAGTTTAAATGCGGTTATAGAACACGTGTGCATGTTCAGATTAAGTCCCGGAGGTCTCGGGTGAATTTCGGATCGTTAACGGGACTTAGTTCGTCGCTTCGTGAAGCAACAAACATTGTACTTGTGGTGTAATTGATATTAGAATTAGTAAACGACCTCCAAATTCAATTTTGTTTGAGGAATTAGCTCCGTATTGAAATTACGGAGCCATGGCAAAAAGAATCGTCCAAATCGGACTCCGTACGAAGAAGTTAGACTTATTTTCGTAAAATAAGAAAAGAGATCAGTTGAGGGGTAGGGTTCAAGGCCAAAAAGCGATCCGCTTTTTGGATAAGCGAATCGCGAAACACCCCTAAACCCTCGCGAAGTGAAGCAGAAGCTTCAGGTGGAAAATGCGACGAAAAAAGCGACTCGCATGTTGAGAAAGCGAGCCGCGAAAATGAGAGAAACAGTCGCGAACACGGACAGAAACATTTGGGCTATTTCGCGGTGAGTTCGCGATTCGCGAACCTGATATGCGAACCGCGAAATCTCACCTAGGCGTCGCGAAATTGGACAGTAGCCTGGGCAACCCTTTTTGCTCGATTCGCGATGGAAAAAGCGGTTCGCGAAAGTGAAGTGCGAACCGCGAATTTGCACAGTGGGGTCGCGAAATTGGCCTGATTGAGTACTTTTGCCCGACCTTTTTTTTACCCAATATAAATAGGACTTAAGGTCCATTTAGGTGCTTCTGAAATTACAATACGCTATACCCACGAGACAAAATATCTTTGAACACAAAGAATCATTTGAAATCAACCCCAAAACACACATGCAATCAAGATTTTGTGATTAAACTTGCAAGAAAAGGGGTTGTACTATCTTGAAAACATTTGGGGCTTTTGAGAAGAAGATTAAAGTGAAGCTTAGAACAAATAGAGGGGGGAATCTCAAGAGAAACATCGGGTAAGTAATCTATACCCTCAATCCCTCTTAGTTTATTGTTTTCCATACTTAACCCCATTCTAAATTCACAAATTTGTGAAAGAGAAGAACCTAGGATTCTTTTCAATTTCTGAAAAATATGAAATTGGGGTTTAATGTCAATCCGATGACGGATTTTGACGAATTTGAGATGTATAGACCCACATTGTAATGGGTAACAACATTTCATGAATTTCGAACAATTTCGCCAAATGGGCCCCACTATTGACCTTGAGTCAATTTCGGGAATTTACCCATAAGACGTATAAATTTAAATGGAAATTGTTTTCCATTGTGAGTATTGAATACGATGAATTGTTTGTGAATAGATTTGGAGCCTTTGGACGCAAGGTGTCAAGGCTAAGGTTTATT
>MCJB01048864.1:12962-78690 GCA_002018475.1 Nicotiana obtusifolia
CCCCCCCCGGTGTTAACCAATGAAGTTTACCTTCTCTTCATTTATGAGTGAGTTGGATAGAAAGAAATCTACAGGCTTGCTTGGCCGGGTTATCTTGGTTGAGCACCGGTCGCACTTCCCGTGGTCGGGCCATGACAAACTTAGTATTAGAGCCTAAGGTTTTAGTGTGTCCTAGGATGTCTCGGAGCCGTGTCTTGTAGAGTCCTTCTTATTGGTGTGTTGTCAAACACATCTATAATTAGGAGGCTACTAGGGCATTTAGGAATAGTACCCTTCTTTGATGTTCTCGATCGTGCGATAAAGCTAATTGTAAGATTGTTCCTCCTTTAACACGTCCTTTGCTCTAACGTTCATTACATGGCGCCTAGGAAGAAGGCAAGAATTTTCCAAGGAGCCAACGTCACCCTAGGAGTGGTAGTTGATTCGATATTTGATGATGCAGGGTGAGCAACAGAGGGGTGAGGATACCCCCCAATTACTACATCGCTTGAATCTACTATTCCTGATCAGACTGCACTAGTTCCCACAGCTACTAAGGGTGCAACAGTCCCTCCAACTGATATTCTAGTTCCACCTCCAGCTCCAGCTTCTGATCCCGGTGTTTCTGATGGGGATCTTAGGGGAGCCATACAAATGTTGGCTCAGATAGTGGCCTCCCAGACCCAGAGATCAAATGTTACACCTACTTCTTCTAGTCAGCTAGGGGATTCCGCTAGTTCCAGGGTGAACAGGTTTCTCTAATTGGATCCTCCAGTGTTCACAGGTACTGATCTTGGAGGACCCTTAGGACTTGACTGATGATATGCGCAAGACTCTCCGAGTTATGCATACTAGTGAGATGGAAGGAGTGGAGTGGCCTCCTACCGCCTGAAAAAGGTGGTCTATTCTTGGTTTGAGATATGGGAGGAGTCCTGTGAGGAGGGGAGCCCTCCGGTGAGGTGCAGTGAGTTCATCGATGCCTTTATAGATCATTTCTTGCCTTCCGAGACTAAGGAAGCCTGTGTCGCTGAGTTTGAGAGCCTGAAGAATCGTAGCATGAATGTGTGGGAGTACCATATGGAGTTCACGCGCCTGTCCAAGTATGCTATTCACATGTTGCCCACTATGGAGGCCAGAGTGTGCTGATTTGTGCAGGGCCTTAGCCCTTTGGTTATTAATGAGACCGCTACAGCTGCCTTGAATTCTTATATGAACTATGGGAAGATGGTAGCGTTTTCTCAAGCTACAGAGAACCGTAAGCTGTAAAATAGAATGGAGCGTGAGGGTAGCAGCAAGGCTCGGTCCGCGGGCAACATGGGTGGTTCTTTCGGTGGTGGTGGTGGTAGGACGTTATTTAAGGGAGGGTCATTAGGGCCATCTCAGTCATTCGCTCAATCTTTGATAAGTGCACGACCATTCAGGCCCAGCCAGGGCAACATGGGACCGCACCAATAGGGTCGGCCTGGAAGGAGATTCCAGCAGCAACGGAGGCCCCCATGCCCTAAGTGTGGGAGGATGCACTTTGGGGTCAGCTTCATGGACCTACTATATGCTACGGGTGCGGTATGAGGGGTCACATTCAGAAGGATTAGCTCGTCCCTTCGGATCATGGGCAGAGGTGCGGCGCAGCCAGCTAGTTCTACAGCTACTACATCCACAGCACCTCCTCCAGCTCGAGGCACCCCAGCTACCGCAGGGCATGGTGTAGCTAGGGTGGTGCATAAAGTTCGGGAGGACCCAACAAATCTTATGCTATGCGGATGCGTCGGGATTCAGAGGCTTCTCCAGATGGTGTCACAGGTATATTGAATGTCCAATCGCATGATGTATACGCTCTTATATCCTGATTCCATTTTGTCATATGTCACTCCTTATGTTGCTATGGAATTTGGGATAGAATTAGAACAACAGAATTAAAGGAGCTAAAGGAGCAATTGAAGGATTTTTTAGAGAAGGGTTTCATCCGGCCGAGTGTGTCGCCTTGGGGCGCAAAGGTCCTTCTTGTAAGAAAGAATGATGGGTCACTGAGAATGTGTATTGACTATAAACAGCTAAACAAAGTCATGATCAAGCATAAGCACCCACTGCCAAGAACAGATGACATGTTTTACCAATTGCAAGGTGGTAAGTACTTCTTCAAGATCGATTTAAGTTCCGGGTATCACCAATTGAAGATCAGGGAGAAGGATATTCAGAAAACAACTTTTAGGACCCGGTATGGGCACTTTGAATTTCTAGTAAATGTCTGTTAGGCTAACAAATGCCCCGACAGCTTTCATGGACCTTATGAATCGGGTCTTCAAGCTTTTTCTTAACTTATTTGTGATAGTGTTCATTGACGATATTATGGTATATTCACGAAGTTGAGAGAACCATGCCGATCATCTTGGGGCAGTTCTATAGACTCTACATCAACACAAGGGTATGAAAAGTTTTTGAAATGTGAATTTTTGCTTGAATCTGTTACATTCTTGGGGCATGTTGTCTCCAGAGAAGGAATTAAGGTTGATCCTCATATGATTGACGCTGTGAAGAATTAGCCTAGACCTATAACTCCAACGGAGATTCGCAATTTCTTGGGCTTAGCCGGGTATTATAGGAAATTTGTGGAATGGTTCTCCACTCTTGCCTCTCCGTTGGCTAAATTGACGCAGAAGGCGGTTAAGTTCCAATGGTCAGATGCTTGTGAAAGGAGCTTCCAGGAATTGAAACCAAGATTAACTACGGCATCGGTGTTGACTCTACCAGAGGATACAGATTGGTTTGTAGTATACTATGATGCTTCAAGAATCGGACTTGGGTGTGCATTAATGCAACATGGAAAAGGTGCTAGCTGATGCTTCTAGGAAACTCAAGATTCATGAAAAGAACTATCCAACACATGACATAGAGCTCGCGGCGGTGGTATTTACATTGAATATTTGCGTCATTATCTGTATGGGGTCCATGTGGATATATTCACAGACCATAAGAGCCTCCAATACACTTTCAAGAAGAAGTAATTGAATATGAGACAGAGAAGATGGCTTGAGTTACTCAAGGAGTACGACATTGATATTCCTTATCATCTGGGGAAGGCTAATATTGTAGTGGATGCTCTTAGCCGGAAACCTATGGGTAGTTTGGCTCACTTGGAGGCATATCAAAGGTCGTTGGCCAAGGAGGTTCATCGGTTGGCTTGTTTGGGAGTTCGTCTTGCGAGGAGTGATTGTGCAAAATAGGGCTGAATCATCACTTGTTTTAGAAGTCAAGAAAAAGCAGTACAACGATCCATTGTTGGTACAATTGAGGGAGGGGATTCATAAACATAAGATCATGGCCTTTTCTCTTGGCATGGATGATGGTACACTAAGGTACCAAGGGCGACTATGTGTTCAGAATATGGATGCTATCCGGGAATGAATTATGACGGAGGCTCACACTTCTAGGTATTCCAGGCACCCGGGCTCGACAAAGATGTACCATGATCATAAGGAAATCTACTGCTGGAATGATATGAAGAGGAATGTAGCAGACTTTGTGGCAAGATGTCAAAATTGTCATCAAGTGAAGACCGAACACCAAAGGCTCGGTGGGTTCGCACAGAACATAGAAATCCCGATGTGGAAATGGGAGATGATCAATATGGACTTTGTGGTAGGACTACTTCACACTCCTCGCAAGTTTGACTCGATTTGGGTGATTGTGGATCGACTCGCAAAATTAGCAAACTTCTTACCTGTTAAGTCTACCGAGACAGGGGAACAGTATGCTCAGTTGTATATCAAGGAAATCGTCAGGCTGCATGACACTCTAGTTTCTATCATTTCTGATCAGGGGGCACAATTCACAAAAAAACTTTGGAAGAAATTTCAGCAAGGGATGGGTACTCAAGTAAATCTTAGTACAGCCTTTCACCAGCAGACTGACGGGTAGGCAGAGCGGACTATTCGGACGCTTGAGGACATGTTGCGAGCTTGTGTTCTTGACTTTAGAGGTAGTTGGGAAGCTCATTTGCTGCTTATAGAATTTTCCTACAACAACAGTTATCATGCTGGTATCCAGATGGCACCGTTCGAGGCTTTATATGGTTGGAGATGTAGATCTCCCATTGGGTGGTTTGAGATTGGGGAATCAGAATTGATAGGGCCGGACTTCATGTATTAGGCTGTGGAGAAGGTTAAGATCATTAAAAAACAGTTAAAAACTGCTTAGAGTCATCAAAAGTCATATTCGGATGTGCGTCGCAGGGATTTAGATTTCAAAGAAGATGGTTGGGTATTCTTGAAGGTTTCCCCTATGAAGGGTGTAATGCGGCTTGGTAAGAAAGGGAAATTGATTCCAAGGTATGCCAGACCATACAGAATCATTCAACAGATTGGTCGGGTGGCTTACAGGCTAGAACTACCTCCACAAACGTCTTTAGTGCACCCAGTGTTCATGTATCCATGTTGAAGAAGGTGGTTGGACATTCGTCGCTTATTGTTCCGGTTGAGACTATTGAGGTTAATGAAGAATTGACATATGAAGAAATTCCAGTTGCCATTCTTGATAGGCAAGTTCGAAAGTTGAGGAACAAAGAAATTGCCTTCGTGAAAGTGTTATGGCGAAGCCAACAAGTCGAAGAGGCCACCTGAGAAGCCGAGGCAGAGATGACGGAGAAGTATCCTAGTTTATTTGAATAGATATGTAATTGTGTCCATGATGTTGAAAGCTAACTTTCAAAAACTATGTTTCCCCTGTACGGCTTATGTTGAGGTTGCTCCTCCTTAGTAATGTAATGTTTAATGGCATTGTGGCAGGTGTCGTTTCCCTGTTTTATATATCGTTGTGTTGTGGTTATATTGTTAGGATTGGCTTTGGGATTCTTTGGGATTTGGATAGGCCTCAATTACAGGGGAGAGTCTGGCGAAATTTCAAGAAATTTAGGCAGTTAGTCAAAAAATTTTGGAACTGCTGGTGTGATATAGCAGCTGAGTCACAATGGCTGCTAATGGTGAATGTTAACCCTCATGGGGGGAGAATGTAAGGCCCCAAAAATTTTCACCTAAAACCCGGTGCTTCATGATGCCGAGGTAGACCTATGCGTTGATGATTGTACAGATTCTTCGCGGCAAGCAAGCTCGCCGCGGTTCAAACTTTTTGGGTTGAACAGTGCATTGGGGAGTTGAAGAAAATATTAGGAAGTGCAGGGCATTCTGCAGTCGCAAACCTGATTTGCAAACCGCAAATCTGCCGCAGACTGAAGCAGAAATCTTGGTAAACTTTTGGACCATTACATGGTCTATTATGCGGCCGCATAATAATTTTGCGGGCCGCACAACCCATCGCAGACCCAGCATGAAAATTTCCCGAGGGAAGTTCTACGGCGCATTATCCTATCGCAGACTAGGTATGCGAACCACAGACCTGGTCGTAGAGTGGGGCAGAAATGCCCAGTTTCGGAGGGCCATTACGCGGCCCATTTTGCGGACCGCAGTAGGCTTATGTGATCACATATGCGACCGTAGATCAACATCGGGACTTTATTTTTCTGGTTTTATAAACGTGACCCCACTCTTATAAAACAATCTTAAGGACAATTTTAGAAGGTTAAAACTTATATTTTAGAGAGAGGAAGGTAGTCTAGAGTGAGAAAAAGAATTTCTAAGTCATTGTTCATCAATATTTGCTCAAGCCTTGAAGATTTTACAAGGTCTTCAATTTTGAGATTTAACTGAAAATAGGTAACAAGCCAAGCAATTCTTGGGTGTGGAAGTTGTCCATTTTGCATGCATGTACTATCAAGAGTTGGGGGAAGAATGTTGAGCTAAATTGGGTAGACTATGGGTAGTGGGATGGAGGAATCCACCATAGAAGGACCTTGATACAATAACCACCTAGTGTTTGATAAAATGCTCAAATGAGCTGCAACCATAAACTCTCTCCTAATTTGTGTTCAATTTTTCTATGTCTCTAAATAGATGGAAGTTGGTAAGATTTTGGGAACTGTGTAGTGAATTAAGGAAAGCCCAAAGCGAAGTTTGAAGGCTCAACTCTTTTTTTGGCATTGGAATTCCTGGGTTCTTACAAAACTCCATCGTGTGAAGTTCGACTATGGAACGCTATTGATGTGGGGCATTCAAACTAATAAAATTGATTTTCGATTGGCATAACGTGTTAGAACTCTCGTCTGTTAATGATTCTCTATTTTTGACTTAATTATGTTATACCCCTTTTGGGAAGAAGATCTTGTATGAAATTAATGTGATTAAACACTAATTTCTCATATGATAAAACCTTATGAACATACACATGCTAAGGCCAAAGGTGTCAAATGGTTGATGTTAAAGGGAACTCTTTTCCAAAAACTATTATTGTTTTGGGAATTCGAAGTGTGGCATTGTAAATACACCTCCACCCGCATACATTGGGGTGAGGCAGCAGGGCCGCTTTGTGTAGAGTTTCTGGTATTGTGGTTGCACCTCCACCAGCTTACATCAGGGTGAGGCGCCAGAGCCGCTTTGTGTAAAGGTAGTTGCAGAGGATCCCTGACTTAAGAATTTATAAATGTTATTGAAAGCTCTTAATAAATTTGCTATGGCTTTAACGGCTAACTAAGCCTTTTATTGTTACCATGATTCACCATATTCATGTTGGATTTGCATGACCTTGCATAGGTGTTTGGTTTTCATACTAGTACAATTTGACATGTACTAATGTCCTTGTTTCCAGCGGCGCTTCATCTTTAATAGATGCAGGTGGTTCCACAACGGAGGGCATTGACCAGTGACAGCGGTGAACTCTCTTCTTGGTTGGCTTGGTGAGCCCCACTTTATTACAGGGTCGTGCATCTTTTGTTGTATGTGTATTATGTTTTGAGGTATAGCCGGAGCCTTGTTTCCGGCACTATCACTATACTCTTTTGTTTATATTGAGGCTCTGTAGACATGGCGTGGGTTGTGTGCTGGAATTGGGAAGGTCAAGATAGTAATGTCGTATGTGTATTGCATATTCAAACTTTAACTATGAAAGTGTATGTATTTTAAGACTTTATAAATGAAGTAACTAATGGTGATGGAATTACTGTTCTTCATACAATCCGCTTGGTGTTAATAAATGAACTTTACCTTCTTTTTATTTATGGGTGAGTTGGGTAGAAGGAAATCTAGCAGGCTTGCTCGGCTGGGTTACCTTAGTTGAGCGCCGGTTGCGCTCCCCGAGGTCGGGGCGTGACAATTTTCATAACAAGTAACCCATGGCGCAACCACAATGCACGCAAGAGTATCAAAAATAATAACAGAAAGTGAATAATTCAACAAGAATAGTATTTCACAACTTAACACTTTGCCTCAATGTGAATCACGAGCCTTATAACTCAATACCAATTTCAACATCAAGATATTCCAAGAATAACAAGTTCAAATAATGAATTAAATGGATAAATAATGAGTACGGAATAAAGGAAGAAAAAACTTCGAATAAACATGAAGAGCAATTTACAAGTAAGAGATAAGACAAGTAGAATATGTCAAAATAGACTAATGATGATGAATACATATGATAGCATAACTCAATTAAGGCATCAAAGGGATCTACATAGCTAAAACCGGTAAATTTCCACATTTAGCCCGTGTACGCACTCGTCACCTTGCGTACACAGCTTCCATTCATTACAATTATCACAAAACAACACCAATCCTAATGGGTAATTCCCCCACACAAAGATATGCAAGACACTTACCTCAAAATACGTGAATGCAAACCACTCGTAAGCCTTTCCCTCGATTATCCAACTCTGAACGGCTCAAATATAGCCAAAAAAAATTCATACCATAAATATAAACTATTGGAAACTATTTTGCACAATAAAATTACGATCTTTGCAAAGAAATAAAACGTCAACTCAAAAAGTTTCAACCCGGGCCCGCATCTCGGAATCCGACAAAAAATTTTAAAAAAAATGAACACACATTCAATAACGCGTCCAACCATACAAGAATTACTTAAATCCGACCTCGAATCGCTTTTCAAATCCCCAATTAGCCTAAGATCACCACGAGGAGCAACTACAACCGTCAAAACTCCATTCCGGAGTCGCTGCACAAAAGTCAAAATATGGTCAACTCTTTCAACTTAAAACTCATACTTATGGACTATGTGTCCCATTACACTCCGAAACTTACCCAAAACTAAAACCAAACGCCAAAGCAAGTCACATAACCAAAATATAACATAGAAGAGGCAATAAATAAGGGATCGAGGATGTAATCAAAACGATTGGCCGGATCGTTACATCCTCCCCCTCTTAAAAAAACATTCGTCCTCGAATTAGTACAAAGACATACCTGGAGTGGTGAAAAAATGAGGATAATGGCTACGCGTATCATGCTCAGTCTCCCAAGTCGTCTCATCGACTGGTTGACCCCTCCACTGAACCTTTACTGAAGCAATGTTCTTCAACCTTAACTTTAGGACCTGCCTGTCCAAAATTGCTACAGGCTCCTCAACATAAGACAAATCCTTGTCCAACTAGACCGAGCTGAAATCTAACACATGAGACGAATCACCGTGATACTTCCGAAGCATAGAAACATGGAATACTGGATGAGCTGCAGCTAAACTAGGTGGCAGTGCAAGCTTGTGGGCCACCTCTCAAATCTTCCCAAGAATATCAAAAGGTCTGATATACCTAGAGTCATCTTGCCCTTCTTCCCAAACCTCATAACACCCTTCATGGGTGAAACATGGAGCAAGACCCGCTCCCCAACAACGAATGCAATGTCGTGAACCTTCCGATCCGTATAACTCTTCTGTCTAGATTGGTTTGTGCGAAGCCGATCTTGAATCAATTTAACCTTTTCCAAGGCATCCTGAACCAAGCCTATACCCACTAGCCTAGCCTCACCTGGCTCGAACCAACCAACCGGAGACCCACACTGCCTCCCATACAAGGCCTCAGCCTCATACAGAGCCATCTGAATGCTCGACTAGTAGATATTGTTGTAGGCAAACTCCGGAAGTGGCAAGAACTGATCCCAAGAACCCCCAAACTCCATCATACATGCCCGAAGCATGTCCTCCAATATCTGAATAGTGCACTCGGACTGTGCGTCCGTCTGAGAGTAGAATGTTGTACTCAACTCATCCCGTGTTCCCAGCTCACGTTATCTGGCCTTCCAGAATTGCGATGTAAACTGTGTACCCTGGTCAGAGATGATGGATACAGGCACCCCATGAAGTATGACAATCTCGCGGATATAAACTTGAGCCAGCTGCTCTGAAAAGAAGTAGCCACCACTGGAATGAAATGAGCCGACTTGGTCAACCTATCCACAATCACCCATACTGCATCGTACTTCTTCTGAGTCAGTGGGAGCCCACCAACAAAATCCATAGTAACCCGCTCCCATTTCCACTTTGAAATATCTAGCCTCTAAAGTAATCCACCTGGCCGCTAATGCTCATACTTCACTTGCTGACAATTTAGGCACCAAGCTACATACTCCACTATGTCTTTCTTCATTCTCCTCCACCAATAGTGCTGCCTCAAGTCCTGATATATCTTAGCGGCACCCGGATGAATGAAGTACCGCATATGGTGGGCCTCCTGTAGAATTAACTCATGCAAACTATCTACATTGGGCTCACATAGCCTGACCTACAACCATAACACACCGTCATCCCTGATAGTCACCTCCTTGGCATCATCATGCTGAACCGTGTCTTTGAGGACAAGAAAATAGGGGTCGTCATACTGATGCTCTATGATATGATCATATAGGGAAGACCGAGAAAACACACAAGCCAAAACTTGACTACGCTCCAAAACATCCAATCTAACAAACGGGCTGGCCAAGAACTGAACATTCAATGCTAATGGCCTCTACGCTACAGGTAGATATGCTAAACTGCCCACGTTCTCCGTCTTTCAACTCAAGGCATCGACCACCACATTTGCCTTCCCGAGATGATATAGAAGGCTGATATCATAATCCTTAAGCAACTCTAACCATCTCCACTGATGCAAGTTAAGGTCCTTCTGTTTGAACCAATGTTGTAGACTCCGGTAGTCGGTATAGACCTCATAAGGGACAACGTACAAATAGTGCCGCAAAATCTTCAAGCCATGAGCAATAGCTGCTAACTTAATGTCGTGGACATGATAGTTCTTGAACCTGTAGGTAACACCAACATTGGGGTTGTTTTCAAAGCAGTCTTGAGCTTTTGAATGCTTTCCTCACGCTCCTCGGTCCACCTGAATGGAGCACCCTTCTGGGTCAATCTAGTCATATGTGCAAAAATAGATGAGAAACCCTCTACGAATCAACAGTACTACCCTGCCAAACCAAGAAAATTCTAGATCTCAGTAGCTGAAGATGGTCTGGGCCAACTCTGCACTACTTTAATCCTCTTCGGATCAACCTTGATCCCCTCACTTGACACTACATGACCCAAAATCGCCACTGAATCAAGCTAGAATTCCCACTTTGAAAATTTTGCATATAACTTCTTTTTTCTCAAGGTTTGAAGCACGGTGCCAGGTGCTGCTCGTGATCCTCCCGGCTCCGGGAGTACAACAAGATTTCATCAATAAGCACAATGAAAAATGAGTCAAGATAGGGTTGGAATACATCGTTCGTTAGGTGCATGAATGCTACTAGGGCGTTAGTCAGCCCAAATGACATCATAAGGAACTCGTAATGTCCATACTGAGTCCTGAAGGCAGTCTTCCGAATATCCGGCTCCCGAATCTTCAACTGATGATAACATGATCGCAAATCAATATTTCAGAACACTCTGGCACACTGTAGCTGATCAAATAAGTCATCAAATACGTGGCAATGGGTACTTGTTCTTCACTCTAACCTTATTCAACTATCGAGAATCAACACACATGCGCATAGAACAATCCATCTTCTTTACAAGCAATACCGGAGCACCCCAAGGTGGCACACTAGCCTGAATGAAACCCTTATTAAGCAACTCTTCCAACTTCTCCTTTAACTCCATTAACTTTTCTGGGGCCATACGATTTGGTGGAATAGGAATAGGCTAAGTTCTCGGAAACAAATCAATACCAAAATCAATATCCCTATCGGGCAACATGCCTAGAAGATCTGTCGGAAATACATCTAGATAATCCCTCACTCTGAAACGGACTCAATGGTAGGAGTATCAATAGTGGCATCTCTCACAAAGGCAAGATATGCCTCACACCCCTTCCCAACCATCTGATATGCCTTAAAGAAGGACACCACTCTGCTAGGAACATAACCCAAAGTATCCCTCCACTCCAACCGCGGAAAACCTTGAATAGCCAACATCGCCATCTTGGCGTGACAATCAAGAATTGCATGATAGGGCGACAACCATTTCATGCCCAAAATAACATCAAAATCTACCATACTGAGCAACAGTAGGTCAAATCTGGTCTCAAAACCACCAAGAACAACTAAACACGACCGCACGGTCAACAATAATAGAATCTCTCACTGGCATGGACACATAGACAGGAGAACTCAAGGAATCATGGGATATACCCAAATATGGAGCAAAGTAAGATGATACATAGGAATAAGTGGAGCCTGGATCAAATATGACTAATGCATCTCTATGAAAAACCGAAATAATACCTGTGATAACTGAGTCGGATGCAACCGCCTCTGTCCTAGTAGGAAGCGCATAACATATGGCCTGGCCTCCCCCTCTAGGGCGACTTCTACCCGCCCGACCTCCACCATTGGCTGGCTGGAGTGGCAACTGGTGCGGTAACCACGGCTTGAGAAGCCCGAGGACCCTGTGGGACACATGGGGCCTGAGTAGTCTGTGGAGGTGCACCTCTCCTCAGCCTGGGGCAGTCGCTCATGTCACCACACTCAAAAAAAGCGTTTGGATGATGTGGTTGTTGGAACTGGCTCGAGCCTGGATGGCTGGACTGACCGCCGAAAGCACGCCGCGCAAAAGGTGCACTAGACAGTGGTGGTGCATAATGAGTAACCTGAGAATTGGAAGTGGCCGGAATATCGCTCAAAGCTGAAAGTGCTGAATGAACAAGATGGCTCACATAGCCTCTACAATGATGGGCTGCAACTGGGGCACGAGCACTACTGTATGAGCCAGAATCTCGAAGAGAGGCCTCCCTCTCCTCTATCTACCGGGCCCACAGACCCTCCAATCTCCTAGAGATCTCTACTATCTGCTGGTATGGGGTATCAGTCTCCAACTCTCGAGCCATGCTGAATCTAATACCAGAGTTGAGCCCCTCGATAAATTGACAAACTTGCACTCTAAAAGTGGATACTAATGCAGGTGCATGTCTGGACAACTCACTGAACCAGACTGCATACTCCGGTACGGACATAGAACCCTGACGCCACTGCTCAAATTCTGCGCGCCATGTATCCCTAAGACTCTTGGGAACAAACTCCCTCGTTAACATATCTGAGAACTGAGCCCAGGTGAGTGAAGCTACCTCGGCCTGGCTACCCAACTCATACGCTCACCACCACTGATAAGCCCCTCCCTTAAGCTGGGACATGGTGAAAGCAACTCAACTCGACTCCACAGTACCCATAGTACAGAGAATACGGTGGAACTCCTCAAGAAAATCTTGTGCATCCTCTGAAGCCAAACTGCTGAAAGTAGGAGGGTGGTACTGCTTGTACCTCTCGAGCCTGAGCTGCTCCCCGTCAGAAGCTGCTGCCCTATCCTCGGGCTGAACTGAGACAACTAGCTATGACCTTTAGGACTTGGTCAACTTGGACCTGCTGCTCTAGGGTTCGGGCGGCGGGAGTCTATGCTCCTCCCCCGACCTGAGATGTAGCATGAGCAAGTGGAATCAACCTCGCTTGATCTAAAGTGCCAAACATGCTCAAAAACTAGGCGAGAGTCTCCTGAAGTGCAGGGGTAGCAACAGGCGTCTCAGGTGCCTCCCCTACAACTGGAGCTACTGGTGGCTCCTCTGTAGCAGCTCAGGCAAGTGCTCTGGCTGCACCACGTGCCCGTCCTCTGCCTCTGCCCCGGACCCGGCTTGTCGGTGCTCTAGTAGGGGGTGTGGGTGTCTGATCATCAGTCTAGTTGTGCGAGTCCTCAGCATCTGTGAGAGAATAAAAAGACAGAGACTTAGAATTTTGAAGTCAACAAAATCACACTAGAAGGAATCAAAGAAGTGAAGCTTTTCCTAATAGTTCCATAGCCTCCCAAAGATAAGTACAGACATCTCTGTACCTTCCACGAGACTCTACTAAACCTTCTTGTGACTCATAACACCTATGAACATAGAGCTCTGATACCAACTTGTCAGGACCCCAATTTCCCTCAGTATGATGTCGTGATGGCATCAATTCTCTAAGACTAGGTAAGCCTAACAAACATGCGTAAATAATTGAAATAACTAGTAAACTCTCAAATGCTCAAAGATTTTCAATAAGAAAACTCCACGATTCAGCATATACAGTTTTCCCAAAACCTGGTGATATCGAGTCATAAGCTCTACAACGGTGTCATAATCATCCCTATACAACTGTATCTAATAAAAGAAGGAAGATAAAGAAATAGATAGAGGGTGACTCTGAGGCCTGCGGGCGCCGGCAGGTGTGTACGAGCTCAATATTGATGCCTGGACTGGTAGGAGATACCTGGATCTGCACAAAAGATGTGCAGAAGCATAGCATGAGTACACCACAATGGCACCCAATAAGTGCCAAGCTTAACCTCGGTTGAGTAGTGACGAGGCCAGGTCAAGGCCCTACTAGAATAATTAAGAAAAGTGAACAAGTGTACAATAGTGAAATAATGATAACAATAGAAATGAGACAATTAAAGAAATACACTGAGAATAGCTACTCTGAACTAAGGCAAATAATGCGTTACAGAAGAAAACAAGGGAAGCTATGACACGGAACAAAACAACAAAACACAAGTAAAGAAATAGAAAATATCAACACGAGTCGCTACCGAGGTACCGCCTCATAGTCTCAAGTCATAAATCAATTCATAATCTTTCCTTATATCACCGTGGGAGCCTTGCATTTAGTTTTGAAAATCATTTTACCCGAAATAGCATCCCGTGTTTAGCCCACCTTATCACACCGCGTGACTTCTAGTAGTTCCCCTACTAGCCACGCGTATCAAGCGCACCTTATCTCACTGCATGCATTTCAACCCCAAAAACTTATACTGCCGCATGTGTATCAATATCACAACGTATCACAAATTGCACCTGAAGTGCCCAATATCACAACTTGCCAAGAAACCAACAACAATAGTATTTTCACAACAAGTAGCCCATGGCTCAACCACAATGTGCACAAGAGTATCAACAATAACAACCGGAAGTGAATAACTCAACGAGAATAGTATTTCACAACTTAACACTTTGCCATAATATGAATCATTGCCCTTATAACTCAATACTAATTGCAATAACAAAATATTCCAAGATTAACAACTTCAAGTAAATAATTCAACGGAAAAATCATGAATATGGAATAGAGGAAGCAAAAACTTTGACTAAACATGTAAAGCAATTAACAAATATGAGATAAGACAGGTAGAACATGTGAAAATGGACTAATCATGATGAATAAAACATGATAAGATAATTCAATTAAGGCATGAAATGGATCTACATAGCTAAACCCAGTAATTTCCACATTTAGCCCATGTACACACTCGTCACCTTGCGTACACAGCTTCCACATATCACAATTATCACAAAACAACACCAATCCTAAGGGGTAATTCCCCCACACAAAGTTAGGCAAGACAGTTACCTCAAAACACGCTAACTCAATCCACTCGTAGGCCTTTTCCTCGATTATCCAACTCCGAACGTTTTGAATCTAGCCAAAACAACTTCATACCATAAATATAAACTATAGGAAACAATTTTGAACAACAAAATTATGAACTTTGCAAAAAAGTAAAAAAGTCAACTAAAAAAGGCAAGCCGAGCCCGTATCTCAGAACCCGACCAAAATTAATATATCCGAACACTCATTCGATAACGAGTCCAACCATACAAGATTTACTCAAACCCGACCTCGAATCGCATTTCAAATCCCCAAATTTAGCCTAAGATGTTTCACAAATTTTTCCCCAAATTTCCAACTCAAATCACTAATTAGATGATGAAAATAGCAATAGACTGGGTTACAATCACTTACCCCAATGATTTCCTAAAAAACACTCTTGAATCTGGGTTAGATGAAATCCACGTTTTGAAACTTTAAATTCTGCCCAGGTGTTCTTTTTCTTTGCGATCGAGAAGCACAAATTTCATAGGCTGCCAAAATACTCTCTGCGAACATAGAACTCCACACGCGAAACCGACTTACAACCTCCACAAGCTACGAGATCGCAGTACCTTTCACCCGATCGCGAAGTAACAAACGCATGGACCTGCAGCCTCCTCCTTCCTTATTACGAACACGCTCAAAGCATCAAATCACATCAGTCAACACTAGAACCACGAATCGTGCATCGATTCAAGCCTAATGAACTTATGAATTGCCGAATATCAAAACTAATGCCGATTCATACCAAAACAACTCCGATTGACTTCAATATTTGGACACAAGTCATAAATGACATGACAAACTTATTCTAACTTCAAACAAAAACCGACCCCGATATCAATAAACTCAACTCCCAGTCAAACTTTCTAGCATTTCAATCCTTCAAATTTCTAACTTTCACCAATTCACACTAAAATGAACTACGGACCTCAAAATCAACATGCGGATACACTCCTAAGTCTAAAATTACCATACAGAGCTATTGGAACTGTCAAAGCACCATTCCCCAGTTGTCTATACAAAAGTCAAATAACGGTTAGCTCTTTCAACTTAAACCACCTACTTAGGGACTTTGTGTGCCATTTCACTCCGAAACTCACCCGAAAACCAAACACTCTAGCAAGTCACATAACCTAAATACAACATAGAGGAGGCAATAAGTAGGAGACCGAGGATAAAATACTCTAAACGACCGAGTCGTTACATATACTATGTTGGATCGTGTGACTACTTGATTGTTCATGTATTAAAGACTTGTTGGAGTCTTTGTTGGGTTTTATGTATAAGACTATCTTGTGGATATTGGATTGCCTATTAATTCTTGTTCGTGTTCATATTTCCTTAGTGAATTATACGTATCCGTCCTCTTTTATGTTATCTTATGAGTTGTGCCATACTTGGTTGCTTGTTAGATGCTTCCATATGTATTGGGATGTTGGATAAAGTTTTTGCGGAAACATTATTACGATAAAGCCTCAGGTTGCTTGCCAAGATATTATGGATCGGGTTTCCGCCTCAACAATTTTTGCCTTTGGATTGGGTTGGCGCCCAAAAATATATTTATGAGTAGTTTCAATTATTTTGTGTTTTTGATTAGTTTTCATTATTCCCCATAGATTTGCATCCCTAAATCTAGGATTCCATAGAGTAGAAATAGGGTTTTGGGGTAGTAACCTATGATATTAAATATTAGAGATTTAGACCTCGATTTGAGGTCGGTTCTCGAAACAAATCACATATGAATGGGTAATCCAGATTGCTTCTTGATTTCGGATTTCGTACAAGTGAGCCCCAATAATTTTTTTTTTGACTTTTCCAAATATATTAAAATCTAATCTATTTTAGTATTAGAGGGTTTCTTAAGATTGTTTTAACTGGTTTGAGCATTATTTGACGAGTTGTTTGAAGGATTGTCCTTAAGGAAAAGCAATTTTGGATTGTTGAATTATTCAAAAAGAGGTAAATATAGTAGTTAACCTTGATTTGAGGGAATTGGGATTTAATTAGGTCTCTTTTCTACATGATTTGTGCTGAGGATGTGCAAGGTGACGAGTGTATATACGTTGTCATGGGGTAAAGCATATGGGTAGAACTACTTTATTTCTTACCTTTGTCTATTACATGCCTTTACTTGTTCCGTGCCTTTACTTGTCACATGCCTTAACTTGCTACATGAATTTTACTTGTCACATGTCGTAACTTGCTACATGCCTTTACTTGTCACATGCCTTTACTTTCTACATGTCTTTACTTATCACATGAATTTACTTATTACATGCTTTTACTTGTGTCATGTCTTTACTTGCTCTATGTGTTTACTTGTTTTATACTTTCTTCCTCTATGCCATGTTGGAACGTGTGACTACTTGATTGTTCATGTATTAATGACTTTTGAGTCTTTGTTGGGTTTTATGTGTGAGACTAGCTTTTGAATATTTGATTGCCAATCACATCTTGTTCGTGTTCATATTTCCTTAGCACATTATATGTATCCATCCTCTTTTGTGTTATCTTATGAATTGTGGCATATTTGGTTTCTTGTTGGATGCTTTCGCATGTATTGGTATGTTGGATCAAGTTGCCGCTGCAACATTATTATGATGGGATCAGGTTGCCGCTGCGACATTATAATGATAGAGCCTCGGGTTGCTAGCAGAGATATTATGGGCATGGGATCAGATTGGCGCCCCAAAATATATGATATGATTAGTTTTTACTAATTTTGTGTTTTTGATTAGTTTTCATTATTTCCCATAGATTTGCATCCTTAAATCTAGGATTTTATAGAGTAGAAATAAGGTTTTGGGGTAGTAACCTATGATTTTAAATTTTATAGATTTAGACCTCAATTTGAGATTGGTTCTCAAAACAAATCAAATATGAATAGGTAACCGGGATTTGGTCTTGATCTCAGATTTCGACCCAGTGGGCCCGGATTAGATTTTATTTAACTTTCCCAAATATATTAAAGATCAATTATTTTAAATATTAGGAGGGTTCCTTGAGTTTGTTTTGACTTGTTTGAGCACTGTTTGACTAGATTGATTGTTTGGAGGCTTGTCCGAAAGAAGTAAGTAACGTGGTTAACCTTGACTTGAGGGAATCGCGATGTAATTGGGTCTATTTTCCACGTGATTTATGAGTTGGAAATATCCATGGTGACGAGTGTATATACGTTATCAGGAGGTAAAGCATGCGAGTAAAACTAATTTATTTGTTACCTTTATTTATTACATATATTTACTTGTCACATGCCTTTACTTGTCACATGTTGTTACTTGCTACATGCCTTTACATATCACATGCCTTTACTTGCTACATGTCTTTACTTGTCACGTGCATGTACTTGTTACATGCTTTTACTCGTGTCATGTCTGTACTTGCTCTGTGGGTTAACTTGTTTCATGCTTTATTCTTCAATAGTATGTTGGATTGTGGGACTACTTGATTGTTCATGTATTAATGACTTGTTTGAGTCTTTGTTGAGTTTTATGTGTGAGACTAGCTTCTGGATATTGGATTGCCAATCCCATCTTGTTCGTGTTCATATTTCCTTAGCGATATATATGTATTCGTCCTCTTTTGTGTTATCTTACGAGTTATGGCATATTTTGTTTCTTGTTAGATGCTCACATATGTATTGGTATGTTGGATCAAGTTGTCGCTGCAATATTATTATGATGGGATCGGGTCGCCGCCGCAACATTATAATGATAGAGCCTCAGGTCGCTTGCCGAGATATTATGGCCATGGGATTAGGTTGGCGCCAAAAAATATATGATATGATTAGTTTTGATTATTTTGGTGTTTTTGATTAGTTTTCATTATTCCCCACAGATTTGCTGTCACGACTCGGATTTCCCACCCTCGGGCATCGTGATGGCGCCTACTAGTGAAATCTAGGCAAGCCAGTCAATCGGACTAATTACCACGTTTCTATTTACGAATTCATTACATCACAAATGCACCAACTGAAAAGAAGTAGTTTAACAAGCGAAATAAACACAAAGTTAATACTTTACACAACTATCGCCGATAAACTATCCACAACGGTCTACCCAAGATTTGGTGTCACAGTTTCACAGACTATTTAAGAGTACTACAAACAGGGTCTGAAGAATATAACAAAATGTTGTTTCTGGATTACATAAGAGAAACAGATACAAGAAATGGGCAAGGGACTCCAAGGTCCGCGGACGTCTGCAGAACTACCTTGGGTCGCCTGAAAGTCAGAGGCTGGAAGCTTCCTACTGTTCGTAGCCTGCGGCACTGAGGTCTGCACAAAAGAGTGCAGAGTGTAGTATCAGCACAACCGACCCCATGTGATGGTAAGTGCCTGGCCTAACCCCGGCGAGGTAGTGACGAGGCTAGGACCAAACTCCCGATAAACTTGTGCAATTTTTTTAAGCATATATGTATCTACAGCAGAAGATAAAATACATAACCAACTTAAACAGGGATAAGGAAGCATACATCGGAACGGCAGACAAATAAAGCAAAAGGAATCATCAAAGAGTAAGAAGGAAAACAGTAATTTAGCTTTTTAACACAAACCAAATGAAATACAATCCACCCTTTTTCCTCCAGTAACCTCTTGTTGCAGGCGTGCAACCCGTTCCCACTTACAGTAACCTCTTGTGGCAGGCATTCCACCCGCTCCCACATACATCACATCCCGTGGCAGGCGTGCCACCCGCTCCCACTTACAGTAACCTCTTGTTGCAGGCGTGCAACCCGTTCCCACTTACAGTAACCTCTTGTGGCAGGCGTGCCACCCGCTCCCACTTACAATATATACTGTGGTAGGCATACCACCTGCTCCCACTTTCATAATACCTTGTGGCAGGCATGCCACCCGCTCCCACTTATAATTTATACTATGGTAGGCGTACAACCCGCTCCCACTTTCATAATATCTCGTGGCAGGCGTGCCACCCGCTCCCACTTACAGTTTATACTGTGGTAGGCGTATCACCCGCTCCCACTTTCATCATCACAACAATCACAAGAAGTCCCGTCAAGGGATCAAATCAACACAACAACTTCCCAGCAAGGGAACAAATAACAGCAACACAATCATCCTGGCCAGGGGAAATTCAGCTATAACCAAACCAAATTTGACTTCTGTTTAGCTCAATCAATGTCAGTACTCAATTACAGTCAAGATCTTACAACTAACCTCTCAACCCAATTATCATTTCGTCGACTCTTGACACGACCTTACTAATGTGACACTGGACCCTTTAAACTTCTAACGGACTCCTAAAACACTACCCATAATTTTTACACTAGACCTCTTCGACTCCTAACAATTCCTACTCAACTAATCTAGTTGACCATCAAATTTATGCCGAATAGAAGAAACTTTGTGATAGGCGTATCAGCTGCCCTCAATTTACAACATCTCGTGGCAGGCGTGCCACCCGCTCCCACATGCAACGCATCATGACAATTCAAGGAAACTATTCAACAATTTGAAACAATAGTCACACAACGATTAACCATATACGACCCACGGTCATGCGTGACACCAACATATAGACACCCGTCATCATGCCTATACGTTGTCCTCAAGAAGGAGCAATTTAGCAAAACAAGACACGATTTCTAATCCCTCAAGCTAAGGTTAGAACGAACACTTACCTTGCACCAACTTCCTAGACTTCCAACGATTCTTTAAGCCCAACCTTTTAGGAACGCTCACGAACTCTAGGCGAACTCAATTGGAGCTAATGAGCTACAACTTGGTAGGGTGCCTTAACTCAGCTGAAATTCTTGGCACAATTTGCAGCAATTTGAGTTGGGTCTTTGGTGTTAGAGAGTGGGGTTTCTTGTAATAGATGTTGGGTTTGTTTTCAAGGTGATTTGGAGGTTGATTTGCCGGGGTTTGAGGGTGTTTTAGTGAGTTTTTCTGAGGTGACTGACGAAATAAGGGGGTTTTTGCATGTTAGGGTTCCTAGTTCCTATTTATAGTGGGTCGAAATTCGGGACAAAAATAAAATTTCAGGTGTCCAGAATGCGATCGCATTCTGGTCGCAAACTCAACATGCGATTCGCATTTGGACCGCATTTCTGGCATGGCATTTGGCCCAAAACTCTGCCTCACTCTGCGATCTCACTGTGGGATTTGCGGTCCGCATTTTAGAAATGCGGTCCGCATTTCTCACCGCATTTTTGACATAAGACTTGTCCAGTTCTCTGTTCCAATCTGCGATACAGGCAGCCAAATTTGTGGTCCGCATTCCTAAAATGTGGTCCGCATTTCAGACAGCATTTCTGACATGAACCTTTGCCCAGAAATCTGTCCAAGTATGCGACGCGCATGTAAGATATGCGGTCTGCATGTCTGAAATGCGACCGCATATTCTGCATTATTTACCTTTTTGAACTCTTTTCTTAATTATTGGATTCTTATACCTCATACCTTGCAAAAATGTTAAAAATTGCATAATTACAAAGAGGGATTTGCACTTAAAACAAGCCAAGTCTAAATAATTAGTATCTTATGTGTTTGTACAACACATCGGGCCGTTACATTCTCCCCCCCTAAGACAACCGTTCATCCTCAAACGGGCAGGATAAAGAAGTACCTGAGTCAGGGAAAAGATGTG
Source organism: Nicotiana obtusifolia (assembly GCA_002018475.1). NCBI lineage: Eukaryota > Viridiplantae > Streptophyta > Magnoliopsida > Solanales > Solanaceae > Nicotiana > Nicotiana obtusifolia. The sequence goes on from MCJB01048864.1 coordinate 34,312, forward strand.
GATAACGGCTCCGAATATCGGACTCGGACTCCCAGGTCGACGCCTCAGGAGGTTGACCTCTCCACTGAACACGAATAGAAGGAAAACTTTTCGATCCTAGCTGACGGACTTGACGGTCTAGAATGGCTACCGGTTCCTCCTCATAAGACAAGTCCTTGTCTAGCTGAATGGTGCTGAAATCTAGCATGTGAGTTGGGTTGCCGTGATATTTCCAGAGCATGGACACATGAAAAACTGGATGCACGGCTGATAAGCTTGGTGGCAATGCGAGCCTATAAGCCACCTCCCCCACTCGATCAAGAATTTCGAACGGACCAATGAACCTAGGTCTAAGCTTGCCCCTCTTCCCAAATCTCATCACGCCTTTCATAGGCGACACCCGGAGTAATACCCGCTCACCAACCATAAAGGACATATCTCGTGCCTTACAATCTGCATAGCTCTTTTGCCTGTACTGAGCTGTACGAAGCCTTTCCTGAATGATTTTGACCTTGTTCAAGGCCTGCTGAACCAGATCTGTGCCTAACAACCGAGCTTCTCCCGGCTCAAACCTCCCAACCGGAGTTCGACATCGCCTACCATATAATGCTTCATAAGGAGCCATCTGAATGCTCGACTGGTAGCTGTTATTGTAGGCGAACTCTGCTAATGGCAAAAACTGGTCCCACGACCCTCCAAAGTCAATAACACAAGCTCGGAGCATATCCTCCAATATCTGAATAGTCCGCTCGGACTGTCCGTCCGTCTGAGGATGAAACGCTGTGCTTAACTCAACCTGGGTGCCCAACTCCCGTTGGACTGCCCTCCAAAAACGCGAAGTAAACTGCGTACCCCGGTCCGAAATAATAGATACTGGCACACCATGAAGGCGAACAATCTCCCGAATATAAATCTCGACTAACCTCTCAGATGAATAGGAGACTGCCACAGGGATGAAATGTGCTGACTTGGTCAGCCTGTTAACAATGACCCAAATTGCGTCAAACTTTTTCCGGGTCTGCGGAAGTCCAACAACGAAATCCATAGTGATATGTTCCCATTTTCACTCGGGGAGTTCAATTCTCTGGAATAGTCCACCAGGTCGCTGATGTTCGCACTTAACCTGCTGGCAGTTCAAACACCGAGCCACATATGCAACTATATCCTTCTTCATCGTACGCCACCAATAATGTTGTCGCAAATCCTGGTACATCTTTGCGGCGCCCAGATGAATAGAATACCTGGAGCTATGGGCCTCCTCCAGAATCAATTCCCGAAGTCCCTCTACATTGGGCACAGAAACTCGACCCTATAATCTCAAAATTCCATCGTCACCTAAGGTGACCTGCTTGGCACCTCCGCGTTGCACCATGTCCCTAAGGGCACACAAATGAGGATCATCAAACTGCCGACCACGTATTCGTTCCAACAATGAAGAATGAGCGACCGTGTAAGCTAATACCCGATTCGGCTCAGAAACGTCCAATCTCACAAATTGATTGGCCAAAGTCTGAACGTCCAAAGCAAGTGGTCTTTCACTGACAGGAATATAGGCAAGACTGCCCATACTGGCCGATTTTCTACTCAAGGCATCGGCCACCACGTTGGCCTTTCCCGGGTGATATAAGATAGTGACATCATAGTCCTTTAACATCTCCANTGATTTGCGGTCCGCATTCCTGAAATGCGGTCTGCATTTCAGACAGCATTTCTGACATGAACCTTTGCCCAGAAATCTACCTAAGTATGCGACGCCCATGTAAGATATGCGGTCCGCATGTCTGAAATGCGACAGTTTATCCTGCATTACTTGCCTTTTTGAACTCTTTTCTTAATTATTGGATTCTTATACCTCATACCCTACCAAAAATGTTAAAATTGCATAATTACAAAGAGGAATTTGCACTTAAAACAAGCCAAATCTGAACGATTGGTATCATATGTGTTTCTACGACACATCGGGTCGTTACATTCCACCCTCTAAGACAACCGTTCGTCCTCGAACGGACAGGATAAAGAAGTACCTGAGTCGGGGAAAAGATGTGGATAACGGCTCCGCATTTCGGACTCGGACTCCCAGGTTGATGCCTCAGGTGGCTGACCTCTCCACTGAACACGAACAGAAGGAAAACTCTTCGATCTCAGCTTTCTGACGGACTTGTCGATCTAGAATGGCTACCGGTTCCTCCTCATAAGACAAGTCCTTGTCCAGCTGAATGGTGCTGAAATCTAACACGTGAGTTGGATCGCCGTGATATTTCCGGAGCATGGACACATGAAAAACTGGATGCACGGCTGATAAGCTCAGCGACAATGCAAGCCTATAAGCCACCTCCTCCACTCGATCAAGAATTTCGAACGGACCAATGAACCTAGGGCTAAGCTTGCCCCTCTTCCCAAATCTCATCACGCCTTTCATAGGCGACACCCGGAGTAATACCCGTTCACCAACCATGAAAGACATATCTCGTGCCTTGCGATCCGCATAGCTCTTTTGCCTGGACTGAGCTGTACGAAGCCTTTCCTGAATGATTTTGACCTTGTTCAAGGCCTCTTGAACCAGATCTGTGCCTAACAACCGAGCCTCTCCCGGCTCAAACCACCCAACCGGAGTTCGACATCGCCTACCATATAATGCTTCATAAGGAGCCATCTGAATGCTAGACTGGTAGCTGTTATTGTAGGCGAACTCTGCTAATGGCAAAAACTGGTCCCACGACCCTCCAAAGTCAATAACACAAGCTCGGAGCATATCCTCCAATATCTGAATAGTCCGCTCGGACTGTTTGTTAGTCTGAGGATGAAACGTTGTGCTTAACTCAAGCTGGGTGCCCAACTCCCGTTGGACTGCCCTCCAAAAACGCGAAGTAAACTGCGTACCCCGGTCCGAAATAATAGATACTGGCACACCATGAAGGCGAACAATCTCCGAAATATAAATCTCGGGTAACCTCTCAGATGAATAGGAGATTGCCACAGGGATGAAATGTGCTGACTTGGTCAGCCTGTTAACAATGACCCAAATTGCGTCGAACTTCTTCCGGGTCTGCGGAAGTCCAACAATGAAATCCATAGTGATCCGTTCCCATTTCAACTCGGGGAGTTCAATTCTCTGGAATAGTCCACCAGGTCGCTGATGTTCGCACTTAACCTGCTGGCAGTTCAAACACCGAGCCACGTACGCAACTATATCCTTCTTCATTCTACGCCACCAATAATGCTGTTGCAAATCCCGATACATCTTTGCGGCGCCCGGATGAATAGAATACTTGGAGCTATGGGCCTCTTTCAAAATTAACTCCCGAAGTCCCTCTACATTGGGTACACAAACTCGACCCTGTAATCTCAAAATTCCATCGTCACCTAAGGTGACCTGCTTGGCACCTTCGCGTTGCACCGTGTCCCTAAGGGCACACAAATGAGGATCATCAAACTGTCGATCACGTATTCGTTCCAACAATGAAGAATGAGCGACCGTGTAAGCTAATACCCGATTAGGCTCAGAAATGTTCAATCTCACAAATCGATTGGCCAAAGTTTGAACATCCAAAGCAAGTGGTCTTTCACTAACAGGAATATAGGCAAGACTGCCCATACTGGCCGACTTTCTACTCAAGGCATTGGCCACCACGTTGGCCTTTCCCGGGTGGTATAGGATAGTGACATCATAGTCTTTTAACATCTCCAACCACCTCCTCTGCCTCAAATTTAACTCCTTTTTCTTGAACAGGTACTGAAGGCTCTTATGGTCCGTGAACACCTCACACGGCACGCCATATAAGTAGTGCCTCCAAATCTTCAAGGCGTGAATTATGGCCGCCAATTCTAAATCATGCACCGGATAGTTTTTCTCATGAGCCTTCAACTGTCTCGAAGCATAGGCAATGACCTTGCTTTCTTGCATTAACACTGCACCAAGCCCAATACGAGAGGCATCACAGTAGACTGTGTAAGGCCCTGAGCCTGTGGGCAAGACTAACACTGGTGCCGTGGTCAGAGCTGTCTTGAGCTTCTGAAAACTCGCCTCACACTCATCCGACCACCTGAACTGGGCACCTTTCTGGGTCAACTTGGTCATCGGGGCTGCAATAGATGAAAACCCCTCCACAAACCGACGATAGTATCCAGCCAATCCCAAGAAACTCCGGATCTCTGTAACTGACGCCGGCCTAGGCCAGTTCTTGACTGCTTCAATCTTTTTTGGATCAACCTGAATACCCTCTGCCAATACAATATGTCCCAGAAATGTAACCTCACTCAACCAGAATTCACACTTTGAAAACTTAGCATACAACCGACTATCCCTCAGAGTCTGAAGAACCAATCTGAGATGTTGTGCGTGCTCCTCCTGGCTGCGGGAATAAACCAGGATGTCGTCGATGAAAACTATCACGAACGAATCCAGGTAAGGTCTGAACACTCGGTTGATCAAGTCCATAAAAGCTGCTGGGGCATTTTTCAACCCGAAGGACATCACCAAGAATTCATAATGCCCGTACCGAGTGCGGAAAGCTGTCTTAGGGACATCGTATGCCCTAATCTTCAATTGATGGTAACTAGACCTCAAATCAATCTTTGAAAATACCCTGGCACCCTGGAGCTGATCAAACAAATCATCGATCCTCGGCAATGGGTACTTATTTTTTATTGTAACCTTGTTCAACTGTCGGTAATCGATGCACATTCTCATTGACCCGTCCTTCTTTTTAACAAACAACACGGGCGCACCCCAAGGTGAAACACTAGGTCTAATGAAACCATTCTCGAGCAAGTCTTGCAACTGCTCCTTTAATTCTTTTAACTCTGGCCGGGCCATGCGATACGGCGGAATAGAAATGGGTTGAGTGCCCGGAGCCACATCAATGCAAAAGTCAATATCCCTGTCGGGCAGCATCCCCTGCAGGTGGGATGGGAAAACCTCGGGAAACTCATGAACCACAGGCACAGACTCAAGAGAGAGGACCTCAGCACTAGAATCACGAACGTGAGCCAGATTAGCCAAACACCCCTTCTCGACCATACGTCGAGCCTTCATATAGAGATAATGCTAGGGGTGGAATGACCAGGAGTCCCTTTCCACTCCAAACGGGGAATACCCGGTAAAGCTAAGGTCACAGTCTTGGCATGGTAGTCCAGGATGGCGTGGTAAGGTGATAACCAGTCCATCCCCAATATGACATCAAAATCGACCATGTCCAAAAGTAATAAGTCTGCACGGGTCTCAAGACCCCCAATCACTACAACACAGGAACGATGGACTCGATCTACCACAATGGAATCATTCACCGGGGTAGACACATAAATAGGAACACTGAATGAATCACTATGCATGGCCAAGATACGGCGCAAAATAAGAGGAGACATACTAGTAGGTAGACCCTACCTGTAGTCACTGATCTGAAGCCTCTGCCTCAGGCCGGGCTGGAAAAGCATAACATTGGGGCTGAGTCCCACCCCTTGAGCCACATCTCTAGGACAGCCTGCTGCTGGCTGGCCCCCACCTCTGCCGACCTGAGCTCCACCTCTAGCACCTCTACCTCTACCTCTAGAACCTCTACCCCTACCCCTAGCTAGCTGGGCGGGCTGCGGAACATCTGGTGCCTGTGTCATAACACGGGAATCCTGGTGCGGAGAGTTGCTTATAGCACGGCGGCAATACCTAGCAATGTGCCTTGTGTCGCCACACATGTAACAAGCCTTAGGCTGCCGACTCTGGAAACTCTGTAGCGGTTGTGCACTGATAGACTGCTAATCGGAATACTGCATCTGAGATCCGCGGTTACCTGAAACACCATGAGATACCTGGAGAGCTGACTGAAAGGCCTAGGAGGGTGGCCTCTACCATATGAATCTCTGCTTCCAGACGAAGTACCAATAAATCTACCTGAATGACGGGGTCTCTTATCCGACCCATGACCACCTCCATGCGACAGAACCATCTCGACTTTGCGGGCCACATTGACCGCCTCCTGGAAGGTAATCTCACTACCAGTCTCCCTAGCCATCTGAAAGCGAATTGGCTGAATGAGACCGTCAATAAATCTCCTCACCCTCTCCCTCTCTGTCGGGAGTATGATGAGAGCATGCCGAGCCAAGTCGATGAACCTGGACTCATATTGGGTAACTGTCATGGACCCCTGTTGAAGGCGCTCGAACTGCCTCCGATAAGCCTCTCTCTGAGTGATGGGGAGAAACTTCTCCAGAAACAAATGTGTAAACTGCTCCCAAGTCAAAGATGGAAAACCGGCTGGCCTAGTCAAGCAATAATCCCTCCACCAAGTCTTGGCAGATTTGGACAGGCGAAATGCCGCGAAGTCTACCCCGTTGGTCTCAATAATACCCATGTTCCTAAGGACCTCATGGCAGCTGTATAGGAAGTCCTGGGATCCTCCGAAGAAGCACCACTGAAGGTAGTGGTGAAGAGCTTGGTGAACCTATCCAGTCTCCACAAAGCATCGGTGGACATGCCCCGCCCCATTGCCGGCTTGAGCTACTGCTCCTGGCTGGACTGTCACAACTGGTTGAACCGCTGGAACCTGAGCCTGGGGAGCTACTTGCTCCGGGGTAGGAATAACAGGAGTCTGAACCCCTCCTCCCGAATGAGGGGTGGCTGGTGCTGCAGGAAGTAAGCGTGCTCGTGTGACATTTTCCATGAGGCCCACCAACTGGACTAAAGCGTCCTGGAGAACTGGGCTGGCAATAAACCCCTCGGGGACCTGAGCTGGGCCCGCCGGAGCTGTTGGGGTCGGAACCTCATCGTCAAGATCAATCTGAGGTTCTGCCACTGGTGCTGCTGCAGGAGGCTGAGTCCTGCCCCTGCCTCGACCCCTAGCACGACCTCGGCCTCACCCTCTACCCCGCGTGGGAGCTGTTCCTGGGGGCTCGGGCCGCGGAACGGTAGGTGAGGAAGCGCGTGTTCTCGCCATCTGCAAAGGAACAGAGTAGGAATCCAATTAGCATTTGTGAAGCAAACCGCACGACAAGAATGAACAGATGTGAAAATTTTTCCTAACTCTGTAGCCTCTGAGGGATAAATACAAATGTCTCCATATCGATCCCTCAGACTCTACCGAGTTTGCCTGTGAACTGTGAGGCCTATGTAAACCTAGGGCTCTGATACCAACCTGTCACGACCCAGATTTCTCACCCTCGGGCGTCGTGATGGCACCTACTAGTGAAAGCTAGGCAAGCCAGTCAATCGGACTAATTACCACGTTTCTATTTACGAATTCATTACATCACAAATGCACCAATTGAAAAGCAGTAGTTCAACAAGCAAAATAAACACAAAGTTAATACTTTACACAACTATCGCCGATAAACTATCAACAATGGTCTACCCAAGATCCGGTGTCACAGTTTCATAGACTATTTAAGAGTACTACAAACAGGGTCTGAAGAATATAACAAAATGTTGTTTCTGGATTACATAAGAGAAACAGATACAAGAAATGGGCAGGGGACTCTAAGGTCGCGGACGTCTGCAGAACTACCTTGGGTCGCCTGAAAGTAAGAGGCTGGAAGCTTCCTACTGTTCGTAGCCTGCAGCACTGAGGTCTGCACAAAAGAGTGCAGATTGTAGTATCAGCACAACCGATCCCATGTTCCTGGCCTAACCCCGGTGAGGTAGTGACGAGGCTAGGACCAGACTCCAGATAAACCTGTGCAATTTTTTTAAGCATATATGTATCAACAGCAGAAGATAAAATACATAAAAAACTTAAACAGGGATAAGGAAGCATACATCGGAACGGCAGACAAATAAAGCAAAAGGAATCATCAAGAGTAAGAAGGAAAACAACAATTCAGCTTTTTAACACAAACGAAATGAAATACAATCCACCTTATTTCCTCCCGTTCCCACTTACAGTAACCTCTTGTGGCAGGCGTGCCACCCGCTCCCACTTACACCACATACTGTGGTAGGCGTACCACCCGCTCCCACTTTCATAATACCTCGTGGCAGGAGTGCCACCCGCTCCCACTTACAATTTATACTGTGGCAGGCGTACCACCCGCTCCCACTTTCATAATATCTCGTGGCAGGCGTGCCACCCGCTCCCACTTACAATTTATACTGTGGCAGGCGTACCACCCGCTCCCACTTTCATAATATCTCGTGGTAGGCGTGCCACCCGCTCCCACTTTCAATTTATACTGTGGTAGGCGTACCACCCACTCCCACTTTCATCATCACAACAATCACAAGAAGTCCCGGCAAGGGATCAAATCAACACAACAATTTCCTTGCAAGGGAACAAATAACAACAACAGAATCATCCTGGCCAGGGGGAAATTCAGCTATAACCAAACCAAACTTGACTTCTATTTAGCTCAATCAATGTCAGTACTCAATTACAGTCAATATCCTACAACTAACCTCCCAACCCAATTATCATTTCGTTGACTCTAGACACGACTTTACTAATGTGACACTGGACCCTTTAAACTTCTAACGGAATCCTAAAACACTACCCACAATTTTGACACTAGACCTCTTCGACTCCTAACAATTCTTACTCAACTAATCTAGTTGACCATCAACTTTATGCCGAATAGAAGAAACTTTGTGGTAGGCGTATCACCCGCCCTCAATTCATAACATCTTGTGGCAGGCGTGCCACCCACTCCCACATGCAACACATCATAACAATTCAAGGAAATTATTCAACAATTTAAAACAATAGTCACACGATGATTAACCATATACGACCCACGGTCATGCGTGACACCAACATTTACTTCCAAAAAACTAACTTGTTTTTTGAAAACCAAAAAATGTCAAGCGGCAGTTGGCGTACGGTTCAAAACTCGGTGGATAATAGACCCACCCCTCTATTTTTCTTCACCTAAATATGATTTTAGTCAATGGCAAGGTTCGAACTTGTGACATGCGCCTAATTCATACATCACTTGACGAGCCATTGCACTTGACCAAAGCCCTAGGGGAAAAGCATATGAGTATTTATTTTTTACTTCAAAATGGTGCCTTAAGGAAGAAAGTATCTCAACAGATCAAAAGCTGACACAAAAGTGAAAAGTCCTATAAAGGAACTTGGTTTCTCAAGCTCCACCAAGGTAAATGAACTGCAACTGTTCAATGTCCGGGAAAATACTGGAGGTTCTCTTCTAAGATCGGTAAAGTAACCAATTATTCTATTTATTTGTTCTCCTTGGGGTCTTAGAATCATTACTATCTAGTTTAGTGAAAGAAAATGAAAGACTGTGATAGGCTTGTATAAATAGGATAGAGTAGGAGGGTTTTCGGCTTAATCCTTTAACAATAGCAGGACAACGCTATGCAACCAAAGAACTCCTTTTATTTATTAAGAATAGTTAATTGATTTTTTTCACAATACAAGCATAGTAAAAAAAAAGAGCCAAAAGAGTAAAGATACAAATAGATCATGTATAAGGGTGGAAAACGAGCGTGTCGGGTCGGATATTCAAAAATGGGTAATGCAAAAATGGTTAAATTATCCGATATGACTCATATTTAACATAGATAAAAACGGATTAACTGGCAGATAAAATGAGCAATCATATTATCCATCCATGGCTTCACATTAGCCTCAAGCTCTATATGAATTTGCTGCCACTCGCAACACATGAATATTACTTAAATAATATGAATTTTCTGTCACTTGATAAGGTATAATTTATAGCAAGTTTAACAGTATCAAAACTTGTGACTTTAATTTTACGATGATTAATTGTTAATAATATATAAAGTTCATAAAACTAAGTACTATGATTAAATATAAAAATATACAAAGCTCACTTAAATTCTTCATCTGCAATTCAAGTAGTAAGGGGTTTGCTAGTTCTTCATCTGCAAATTCTCTTATCCATTCTCTTCATCTGCATGTTCTCTCGTGCATTCTCTTCATCTTCAAGTTCTCATCCATTATATGGGAGTAGTACAGTCAAGGTTTCACATTGTAGTTCCTTTTTTATTTACACCACTGCAACCAAGAGGAAAACGATCAAACAGATGTATCATTTTTTTTTGCTTTAGTTCTTCTATTAATTAATATAATATTGACTACTAAAGGTTTAATCTGAAAGCTGAACAGTGAAAATTAAAAGGAGCTCGGCCAAACCAGATCTCCAAACTCTCATAGTATACAACAAAATATATAAAGTATCAAGACAACAAAATACATTGAATGCACCAACAACATACAATTTGGAAGTATATAATTTTGACACTGCTTGACTCATCACTTGCCAATTAAATTTTGAGGGTTATCATACAATTTCGAAGTCATAAAAAATTATCACATAATAGTTAAATTCACTCCTCAAAATATTTCATACAAACCCCAGTTAGCACAAGCAACAAATAGACATATAAGAGGACTCCAGTGCAGACATCAGCAGCAGACAGCACAGCAGCAGCAGCAAACATCAGCAGCACAATCACAGTAACTATACCAGCAGACATCAACAGCAGACTCCAGTGCAGGAAGAACTTAGGGGTACAAACCTACTATACCTGCAATGGCAATCCAGCAGATCATTTTAGCAGAACACTCCTCAGCATACTACTAACAGCAGACACTGCCAATATTGTTGTCCCGTTGCAGGGCTCCATTTTGCTAGCCATCTTCAATTCTTCTTTCTTTACTATCAATGTCAAAGCACAATTGAAGATTGCTATTACTTATTACTTATCACACCACTTAGAAAACTTCCATTTTTTGCTAGAAATAGATCCTATCGTACAGGGAGGATACTATTTCATGCCGCCTGGTGGATTTTTTTTATATAAAAAAAACCCAGTTCTAAAATGCTACTTTCCAAAGAAAAGGCCATCAAAATTCAGGTAATAAACTCAACAAAAAAAAAGAAGCAAAAAGGTGCAAACTTTAAAGATAGGAAAATGACACTTAGAATAAAATGGGAGAAATTATGAGAAAATAACAGCTTCAAACTTGTAAAGATTAGCAGTAATATATCAGATCTTACAACAAGATTGAAACTTTTGAATTGAACAAAAAGTTTCAATCAATTCTTGAACAAGGAGAGTGTAATAACCAGACCGGTCATTTTGAGCTCTAGCGTTTCGTTTTGAGGTTTGGGGCCTTGAATAGCTTTACCTTATGCATTATGACTTGCACGTGTGGTTGGTTTCGATTTTCAAGGAGTTCGGAGTTAATTTGAAAGAATAATTCTCAATTCGAAAGCTTTAAGTTAGAAGAGTTGACCTAGGTTTGACTTTTGACTAAACGACCCCGGAATCGCGATTTGAAGGTTCCATTAGTTTCATATGATTATTTTGGACTTGGGCGTATATTCGGATCGAGTTTCTGATGGACCAGGAGCGTTTCAGCGCTTATTGTGGAAAGTTGGCATTTTGAAAGTTTTGAAATTTTCTAAGTTTTATTTGAAGTGGACTTTGGTGTTATTGATATCTGTTTGGGATATTGATCCTTGGAATAGGTTCATATTGTGATTTATGGATTGTACGTAAAATTTGACATCATTCCGGCATGTTTAAGTATGATTCGGATGACGAAGTTTGAATGATTTGAAAGTTAAGAGGAGGTTTTGATTGCCGATTTGTGGTTTTGATATTATTTGTGGTTTATTGAGCCTTTGAATAATTTGAATAAGGTATTGAGACTTGTTGGTGTGATTGGACGGGTCCCGGTGGCCTCGGGTGCGTTTCAGGATGGTTTCGGATCATTTCTCTATGTTTTATTGGTGCTGGTTTCTGGTTGTTCTTCGCAAACGTGAAGGAATTCACGCATTCGCAAAAGAATAGTGGATTCTAGGAATTTGTGCTACGTGTTTGCGAGGGAAGTCTCACGTTCGCGAAGATTTGAGGAATTGAGAATTTAGGGCTTTTCGTGGGGAAAATAACGGATAGTACTAGAGGGAGAAACAGTGAAAATAGTGGACAATACTAGGGCTTTTCTAATGGGTTTAAAAAGCTTTAAAATTCTAGTATCCACATTTACCCATAAGTTACCATTTGGTTGCCCATTCTTTTAGTGGATAATATGAATAATTATTCATATTCGACTCTATTTTAAAAAGACATTTATTTAATCTATTTTTTGTAGGTTAGGTTGGGTGGATAGTTGCTTTTTAAACCATTTTTCCAGCTCTAATCATGTATAATGAGAATTATTAGTATTATAATCTAGTATTAACTCGCATGAGAACAACAACTATGATTATATCCATGAGAGACCAAAATTTGATACCCTGAAGTGGCGACCCCTGATCCAGACCAGTAAATAAGAGAATGATGGCAGAGATGTTTGTGTTAAATCCTGAAGCTACAAATGTAGACCTTTTACCCACCCACACGCAACCCCAATCTTGAAAACTTAGTAGTAATTAGTAACCCTCATAGCGTGTTAGCCAAATAACTTTCGCATTATATCGACTCTAACTAATTGCAAACTTTAAAGCAGTTACTACAAAGCACTACCACTGTATTCAACATACATTGATATGTAATTCATCTCCTAACCTAACAGTATGATGCATTCATATCGAACTAGGTCAAATTTCTCATTGTCATCTTCACCAAAAACGTTTGAATGGGTGTTGCACAAACTAGCTTTCGCACTTGGATTAATCAACCAAGACTAGAGCATATAGACTCAAATTAAGTGTCACTATTAGGATTAGAACTTGTATCTCTATCCAAGTTGCTATTCCCATAATTACTGAGTCTTCCCCCGGGATCACCCATCTTAGTAATAACGTCACTCAAGCAAGTTTAGCTTCGAAGCTATGATGGGATTCAGTTCCCTATACTTGGTACTATCATCCCATCCCTTACGTTATTATTATTGCAATTGTAACGAGCCGCTAGGTCGTTTTGAGTATTGGCTCTCTATTTTGTGTTTCAAGACCTTATATAGCTCTATTTGATGATTTCTGACTTACGTTCATGATGCGTGCCAATTTTCAAAAGGTCTAAATGTGAATTTTTAAAGAAGCTATGATTTTTGACTTTGAAAGTGACTAGAGTTGATCACGGTCAATATTTTTGGTAAACGACCTCGGATCAGTGTATTGATAATTTGTGTAGGTTCGTATGATAATTTTGGACTTGTACGCATGTTAAGTTGGAGTCTCTGGTGACTGGAGGCTGTTTAGCGCTTTATGTAGAAAGTTAGAAATTTGAGTTTAAACTTTGAAAAATTTTGAGTTTTGGTGATCGATTATTGATTCTAGATGTTATTGTGATAATTCAAGCTTACGAGCAAAATTCTTTTGATGTTTATATACTTGTGTGAATGTTCGGATTGGAACTCGAGGGGATCGAGTAAGTTTCCGATAGGTTGCAGACTATCTTGGAATAGCTGTAGAGTTGCTGGTGTTGTTGGATTGGCTCGCATTTGCTAGCTGGTGCGATGTTGGGTAGGGAATGGCAGTTTCGTTTTTGTGAAGCTTAGTTCGTATCTGCAAGGGGTCTAGCCTTCGCATTTGCGAAGTTTCGGTCACAATTGTGAGTCTGCGGGAGAAGGGACAACTTTGCTTTTGCGAAGCTGATTTCGCATTTGCAGATATCTCAGGTTCGCATTTGCGATCACTGTATCTCAGGAGCTGGTTCACAATTGCGAACAGTTGTTAGCATTTTGCTGACATCGCAATTGCGATACCTACAGCTGGGTAAAAGATTTGAAATTTTGGAACTTAGCACATTTTACACTATTTTTAGACCTAGACTCTATAGAGGCGATTTTAAGAAAGCAAATTCATCCAAACTTCATAAGTTTGCCACTTTAACTTATTTATGTTCAATTCCTATTACTTTTTCAAGAATTTTCACTATTAAATCTAGGATTTCATAAAGTAGAAATAGGGGTTTTAGGTGGAATGTAAGAATTTCCTAAAATTTAAATTTAGACCTCAAATTAGTGTCGGGTCTCAAATCAAATCACATATTCGGACTCGGGGATGAATGAATGATCGGGATTTAGTCTTAATTTCGGATTTCGACCATTGAATCCAGGTTAACTTTTTGTTGACTTTTTCAATTATGTTAAAGATCGAATTTTTTTGATACTAGTAACTTATTTAAGTAATAATTGACTAGATTCGGATGGTTTGGAGGCTTTTTCCAAAGGGAAAGCCGTATTGGATAGTTGATATTCTTCCAGACAAAGGTAATTGTCTTGGTTAATCTTGATTTGAGGGAATTAAGGTGTAATTTAGTCTATTTGCTACATGATCTATGTGTTGGGATTGGCGTATATGCAAGGCGGTAAGTATATATGCGTTGGTCGTGAGGTTAAGCATGCGGGTAGTGTTAGCTTTATTTGTACCATGTTATGTTACTATGTATTCCATGCCTTAGATATATTGTGAAACTCTTTAATTTCTCGTATCCACATTATTTTTCATGTCGAGCTTATTGAGATATTGGGCGTTAAAACTATCAAATTATTGATTTGGTTATTGGTACAAAGGTATTAGTAAATTCTCATTATCTTTGATGTTGGTTATGCTTCCCACCTTGCTTGGTATTGTGTTATAAGTGATACTTGGTGAGGAAGAATGAAATGCACGGAGGGTATTTCCGTACTTGTAAGATAGCGTGATTGTGCACAAAGGGTGTTTCCATGCCTTCTTTATATATCAATATCATTGCACGACGGGTTTTGACATGCTCGAGAGAAGGTGAGGATATGCACGGAGGGTGTTTTCATTCTAGCTATTATTCTATGTTGTGAGGATGAGAGTAAAAGTACGAAGGTGACGCCGTACTGTTTGTTGGTAATGTGTTCTTTATTTTGCTATTCGGACTGAGGCTTTGCTTTTGTTGCTTCGTAATATTGTGCAAGTATGAGTTGTGGATTATTTAGTAGTACCTCCCGTATTTCCTCAATTTGTACCTCTCTACTTATGTACTTATTAACTTTCTCACATGTCATTGTCTTGTTATTTTACTTGTAATTTATTTGTCAGATTGTTATTTCTTGTTACTTAATTGTACAAATTTGTTGGTATGTGTCTTGTCTTAGCCACGCCACTATATCGTCGAGGTTAGACTCGGCACTTATGGAGTACATTGGAATTGTACTCATACTACACTTTTGTACTTCTTGTGCAGATTCGTACGTTGGTACCAGTAGAGTCTCTGGAGGTTCTTAGCGGATACCAGATGGAGGTTCTTAGTGGATACCAGATAGACGACTCGAGGTAGAGCTGCATACCATTCGCAGGCCTTAGAGTCATCTTTCCATTTCTGTTGTATTGTATCTACTTTTCAGACAATTTTGTATTTCTTTCAAGACAATATATTTAGCAAACTCTCATAGCTTATGTACTTGTGACTCCACGTATTGGGATGGTTGATCATTAATGATGATCTTTAGACTAATTTTGTATGCTCCTGAGTTATTACTACTTTACATTATTATCTTGTTATTTACTGTGAGTTCCATTTCTCTCTTATTCATCGTCATGTGTTGGCTTGCCTAGCAAGCGTTGTTAGGTGCCATCACGACCCCCTGGGTTGGGAGTTTGGCTCGTCAGCAACTCTCGTCCTTTATACTAATAAGTCTATAATATTTCATCCTAGTCCACTTTTTACACATTTATTCACTCAAACAAATAACAGTAGAACATTAAAATTGAAAATTTAATACAAAATTGATGCACGGCAAATAAAAGCAAAATACCTTTTTTCTCCACAGTATAGACAATCAAGATTAACAGAGGTGTGAATCCCGCCACTTCCACCACCACCATTGGCAGCAATGTTCCTTAGTCTAGAGGACTTCAAATTATAAGCATTAGAAGGTCTCCATTGTTGTTTAGGAGACAAAGATGAGGATCGAGAGCGTGAAGGAGAAGAAGAAGAAGATTTTTCATAGTGAGAAGGAGAGTAGGATTGTGAACTCTGAAGGAGATTATGGACGGACGGAGGTGTTTCCAGCAATGGCGGATGGGTTGGGGCAGCAGCGAGGAGGGAAGGGAAGTGTTGTTTTCGAGGAAAGTGGAGAAGACGGAGTCTAACTTGAAATTATGGCTTTAAAGGAAGAAAAGAACTTCGGATTTTGAAAAGGAAGCTATTTCACAGAATGTGATCATAAATGTTGCTTCTGGTTGGGGATTTTCTGCGGCTTTGAGATTATTAGCTTCATTCTCCATTGTTCTGTAGCTCGGCTCGTCTTCTAATTCTACTTAGTATGAGCCCCATATTCATACCTTATCCCTTGTCCTTCAACCAACATCCACATTGTCCAACTCCCCACATCAACACACACCATGCATCTCTTCTCCATAACCTTCAACATCAATACACTTGAGGTTTTGCATTTCTCACCCTAATGTAGGGCAATTGTAACTTGTCACTATTCAAGATCTTCCTCCCTTTAACATCAAGATCAAGAAATGAAGGAGCCTGAATTATTGTATTACTATCCAGTGCCAAATTAGCAAGATGATCCGCTAATTGATTTTTTTCCCTAAGAACATGAGCTATATCAAAACTACACATCTAGCTCTCATATAATTTATTTCTTCCATCAATGTAACAATGTTCCACGGTGGTTCCCACACATCATCAAGCACCCTTTTCATTAATAATGAATCAGTGTCAATCACATAAGGAGGAAGATGAGAGTTAGCTATGTACCTTAGAGCTTCAAGGATAGCCCTAGCCTCAGCAATATCTTTTGTAGCCTCATAGATCCCTGCTTGAGCATAAATTAGATCACCAATGCCATCTCTAATGGAAAATGCGTAAGAAGCCCTTCCATTTGTATCTCTACATGCACCATCCGTGTTGCATTTCAACCATCTATTTGGAGGTAGTTGCCATAGAACCCTTCTATACTTCAATTTTGGAATATGTTGGTGTAGCTTGTCATGTAAATCTGGCCAGTTAGATGTCACTCCTGTGAAAGATATCCTCCTCATCTTTGGTAGGTTATGAAGGCCAGTAGAAATCAGGAAAATCAACCTATGAACAGACACAACCTTCCCATGCATTTCTCAGTTTCTTTTCTTCCACAAATTCCACACAATCAAGGCTGGAATGGCTTGATATGATGTCCTCAAGCTTGTGTTGCCTGGCTTCCTCCACCACATATTTATCACCTGTATTGTATGCTTTCGATCAATGTTGATCCCTGCTGGTCCACAGAAGTACTTTTATACAAACATAGTTGCTAGAGGTCTCAAGAAAATAGGAGCTAGGGTTTCCTCACTAGGGTTTCTACAACACCAACATTTTGATGTTTGAAAGTATCTCATCCTTCTCTTGTAATCATCCAATGGTAGTTTGGCTTTCCATAATATCCACATGAAGAAAGAGATCTTGAAAGGTAGTCCCTTCATCCATATAAACTTATAGAGCATGTTCTCATGCTTCCTCTTCCTTATGTATTGCCAAGTTGTCTTCACTGAAAATTTCCCTTTGGATTCTAGTTGCCAATAAGCCTTATCCTTCAACTTTAGACTGTTTGGTGGTGATATTTTCACCATAATGTGATCGGTTATGTCATTTGGTAAGATCTCCCTCAATTGCTCCTCATGCTAAGCTCCATATATCATCTCATCCCCAACATGAATGATTGTTTCATCACACCAATGATCTGGGCCAGTAGCATGGTAAAGTCCACCAAGATCAATCCAGTTATCATACCAAAATTTTGCATCTCCTCTCTTTATTTGCCACCATATTTGATGTTCAAGCAGATCCCTCAACTCAATCATCTTCCTCCATACATGAGATCTATTTCTCCAAGGTACTAACACCTTATTGATCTTCTTACAATATTTGCTCCTCATAAACTCAGTCCATAATGTGTCTTTTGTTCTAAAGTTCTCCCACGAGGAACTCTAGATTCTTGTCTAGGACAAGTCAGATCTTTGGTCTGCGTGCCTGGGGGCAGCTCAAACAAAGAAGAGTCTGGTCCAGTTGGAATTCAGACACGACCCGCCCTTCTACTGCTAGGTCCGAAAATGATGCTGGGCAAGGGCGCCGCTATACCCCCTTAATTAATAGAATGGTCCTTCGACCTTCGTTCCATTCCGACGGTCGGCATAGATCTCATGAGACTCACCCACTATTACTATGAAAAAAGCCCTACCCTTTCCTTCACTACTAGGAAAGTAAGCAACTTCTATTAGCGTCGGACCTTGAATCGAATTGATCGTGTCATGTGCAACGTCCATCAATGATGGTTCTTAATGTCCATTGATTTAGACCCCTTCCCACTTCTCAACATAGAAAAAGATCGAGAGGGGCCCGAAAGCCCCCAAAGAACGGAAAAGAAATTCGATTCACTCCTCATTCTCACTTAAACAAATAAAGCTCGCCTTGGGCTGGGTCTTTCCCTGTTGTTCTATTCCCGCCACGAGAAAGACACACGGAAGAGGTATTCCCAGTGCGCGAAGAATCCGTTGAGAGTTTGTCCCGGTAGGGAACTGTACGATTTTTTTCCTTATTGTATTGAATCAATAAAAAAAAGAGGTCAGTGCTACGGCCCCCAATTGTTAGTTCCAATATTGACTAGGGACGAGCCCCCACTTCCATAGATCCTTGGTTTGACCTTCTGTAGTGGTCCTTGCTTTTAAGAAAGCAGAGCGGGGCTAATTTTTCGTACTTGCTCAGTGTGCCCCCCTTTCTTCGAGTGCCCTGCCCAGTTCACTAGGTTGTTGGCTTACCAAGCACTTGCCCGCTGCTCCTGCTGCTTTCTTGGTGGGCGGAGCGCTCATTATCCTGACTTTTCTCTCTATTGGGGCCCTGCCATTGCTATAGCCATAAGCTATGGCAGTTGCAGCTCGCAACCACAGGGGCTCGCCTCGCGAGGCCAAAATGGGCTCAGTGGTCAGCCTCCATTCGAATTATGTTGGGGGGGGGGGGGTTCTTTCACTTTTGCAAGATCTAGAGAGATACTATAAGTCCTCCGTCGCAGATTCTATCGCCGCGGCCATCTGGTTCACTGGTACTACCAAAAAGTCTCATGCTTACGTTACTGTTATTGATGGTTTGATTATCTTGGACCACAAGGACCCTAGTCGTGCTTTTGGTTTCCATTCCAATCATCATGTTGATGATAAATCTCCTTATGCTCTGCCATAAGAACTTGGAGTCCTCATCATGGTGAAGATAAGGTAAGGCTATGATTCTTGCTCAAAATATAAACCGAACGCCTTCGAGTTATTGGTTCGTCCAACCCGGCAGCATTCATGAGTCGCTAGTTCAACTATCCCTCTCTTTTATATGGGATAGGGCTTTGGAGAACTCCTAGAATGGGATTCCTCTTATGTGATATCACAACTTAGCAAATAAAGCCTTAGACACATCATGAAGAGATCTAATGCAAGCTCCTCCTTCATCTTTAGGCAAGCACAATGTATCCCATGATGCCCAATGTCTAGCCCTTCCATTTCCAGAATTACTCCAAAAGAATCTAGCAAACATTCTATAAAAATAATTTATAACATATTTGGGTGGATTCACAGCTGATAGAAGATGAATGGGCATAATCTCTAGCACATGAGAAATAAGAATTGCCCTTCCTCCTATAGAAAGAAACTTGTCCTTCCAAGAATGTTACCTCTCCTGCACTTTTAGCATTATACCTTTCTAGAATTCCTTCTTCCTTCTACTGTAAAAGATAGGGCATCCAAGATATGTAAAAGGGAAAGGATGTCTCTAAAAAGTGGTGATCAAGTGCACATCATTGGCTTCTTCCGGAGGTGGATTTCATGCATATAAAAAGATGATTTTTCCTTGTTCATTTTCTGCCTAAAAGCAGCTTCATAACCTTCTAACACATTCATAATCAATTGTATTGATCCATAATGTGATGAGCTGAAGATAATTATATCATCAACATAAGAAAGGTAGTTGATGTTTTTAATCCATTTTGGCATCCCAAATCCAATCAAGTTTGGATTATCAAATAAATCATCCAAATCTCTCTCTAGCACCTCAGCAGCCAATATAAACAAAGTAGGAGATGAAGGATCACCTTGCTTTACTCCTCTTGTTGATTTGAAGAAACCATTAGCTTTCCCATTCAATAGCACTAAATACCAATTATTGGATACCAACATGTAAATCACATCAATGAAGACTTCACGAAACCCCATTTGTCTCAATACTTTTGTCAAGAATATCCAGTACACCCTATCATAAGCTTTGGCTATGTCAAGCTTGATTACTACATCTGATGGCTTGCCTCTCTTTCTAATGTCAATGACTATTTCTTGAGTCAATATATTCTCAACTATACTCCTACCTTTAACAAAACCAACCTGGGTTTAGAGAAATTAGGGTAGGAAGTAACTCCACCAGTCTCTCATGTAACACCCTTGAGATGATCTTGTTTAAGAATTAATCTAATTGGCCTCATTTCAGAAAAGGTTGCTAAATTCTTCTTCTTGGGCAATAGGACAAGGTTTGTGTGAGTAATGAACTTAGGTAATTCAGCACCACAAAAGAAGGCTTTGATCATGTTAAATACATCCTCCCATATTAAAATTGGCTAGTGAAACCATCTGGTCCACTTGCACTCTCACCATTTAACCCAAAGACTGCCTTCATCACCTCCTCCAAGGTAGGTTCTGTCTAGAGATTATCATTCTGCTCTTTAGTGATCATCTTTGAGATATGATTCACAATATCAAAATTTGTGGGCACCCTATCTTCAGTGAACTAGGCCTTGAAATCTCCATTGCCTCATGTGCCATATCCCATTGTTGTCTAAAATTTTGGACAATTGCAGTCTTTTCATATTCCATTTCACATGAGCATGGAAGAATTTGGTATTTCTTTCACCATCCTGGAACCTTTGCATCCCTGCCTTCTGTCTCCAAAACTCCTCCTCAGGTGTAAATACCTTGTGAGATCAGCTTGGACTTTATGAAGTTTACCTCTATTGTTGATAGTTGGATTGAGCTCAAACTCCACCTCATGAACTTTAATAATATCCTTTAGGGTTGCTATTTGCTTGAAAATGTCTCCAAAAGTAAGTTTACTCCAAATAGCTAGTGCTTTCTTCACATTCTTTAGCTTGTGTTGAAAGATGATGAAAGGGTTTTCCATAATGTCAGTATTCCAGTTCTCCTTAACCACATCCAAAAAAGTCTCATGTTTTGCCCAGAAGTTAAGAAACTTGAATGGTTTCTTCAGTTGAACAACATTCACATTGCATGATAATAGTAGAGGGGCATGATCTGATCCAGATTTAATAAGATGTTCAACCTCCAAAGCTGGAAACAAGTCTTGGAATTGTTGATTAGCCAAATACCTATCAAGCCTCTTGAAGATGCAGGAATTATCGGACCTCCCATTCAACCATGTGTATAGGCTCCCTGTGAATCCAAGATCATATAAATCACAAGTGTCTATACAATGAGCAAAGTCTTCCACTTCACTAAGATAAATAGGCAAACCTCCATACTTTTCTTCTTCAGTCAAAATGATTTTAAAATTACATACCACAAGCTAAGGTAATACCATGTCAGAAGCTAAGTGATATAAAGAATCCCATTGCTTAATTCTCTCTATTGCATCACACTTTGCATACACCAAAGTAATAATCAATTATTTATCCAATACTCTATGAAACAACTTGAGTGTAAATAGTTATTCCATGTCAATCATCACCTCTACCTCAATATCTTCGTCAATAAAAGACCAAATATTCCCATTTATATTTGCTAAGGCAGTGTGAATTCTCAGTTTCCTTCTATATAACTCCAATTTGTTTATATCTTGCCAAGGTTCCACAAGCCCAATCAGATAGAAATTGTACTTTATATGAAGGTTAACCAACCTCTGGAAAGCTTTCTGAGTATTGAGAGATCTCACAGTCCATACAAGAGCATTATCCATAGAGATTACTTGAAATTAAATACCCCACTTTTCTTTGGTTATAGCCTAACAGGTATAGTTTTCTCCTTTCATTTTCTTGCTTTCTTACCACCTGACTTCTTGTCTACACTACTAGGAGATAGGTCTCCTTGTTGAGCAACTTGTTGGAAATTGGCTGATGTGGATTCCTCATCAACATTCTCTCCTAAGTTTTTCTGTTCAGGTTGTCCATCAGTAACAATTTGAAGTGCCAAAGGTTTTGGTTCATGGTATTTTGCAATCATTCCCATCTCTTTATGTCCTCTCTGATTAATCGGGATACCTTTGGCAAGAATACCACGGGTAACACTAAACGTTTTTCCACCTAGAATGCAAGGATCATCATTTCTAAGCTCTACAGTGTATAATTCATTCCCAGTACACCCTTCAAAACCATGTGGCCTTGTATCACATTCTCCTTGCTACTGCCTATATTTTTCATTGTATCACCCTTTGATACCATCTGCTCATAACCAGCACTTTGCAAAGCACAAACAGTTTCTAGTCTGGGTTCATTATTGCATTAGAAATTATTTTTACTGTTCCATTGGTTCTAGATAATCTGCCAGGTTCAAATTGGTCGCCTAAAGCTGTTGTATTCTCAATTGCATTACCATGCTCACTACCAAACTTCCCAATACCCTTTTCACCAACTAAATCAATCCCTGACAAACAGTCAACCCTAGCAGGCATGCTAGGGTTTACTGTTCCATTAAGTTTCTTCTTTTCTATAGATCTTTGATGTGTTGCACCACCTAGACCTTGTTATTTATGCAATTATGCATGTTCTCGACTGCCCAGCTCCCTTAGTTTCATCACACCTCTCAAATCATCCTTAACCCTAGTTTGAAGTTGTCTAGGCTTTACTGTAGCAGAAATTAGGTTAACTGGTTGATTCATCTTTCCTTCACCTTGTTCAAACTTCTCAGCATTGTTTGCATCATCCATCAGCTCCATATTTTCCACCTCATCACTCTATAAAGACTTAGCAGGCGTTACTTCATTTTTAGCCACCTTGTTCAAGGTAGAATCATCAAATGTTTGTGATGGTATCTCTTGACACGAATGATTTACTATAACATTGAGCTGCTTCAATTCCTCCTTGCTCGTGCCAAAACTTCTGCGTACCCAATCAAAGGTAGACTCCTTTATATTTTCCTCCCGAATCCCAGCTACACTAGGATTAGGGGTATTCTCCTTGAACACTATTTTATTCCCATTCTTCTTTGGGTTGTGTTTCCCATTAGATGTAGGATTTGTAATTGTTGCCTTGTTTGCCTCATCATCACCTTTTTCACCATATTCTGCACAACCTCCTTCTTATTCTTCTCTCTTCATCAATTTCTCATTCCTCTAATAATGCAAATTTATTTGTAGTTTGTACTGGATTAGTAGAATGATGCTCAACATTAATAACTTCTTGTCCAGTTGTGTCCTTACCCTTATCCTCCTTGGCCTTAACCTCATTACTCTTCTTTGGTTGGTTGTCTCTTACTTCAGTCCACCTACCATTGAGGTAATCAACTACAATACCACTAGTTAGTTACTTAACTGGTGGTGACATGTTGTTCAATCTCCTGCTTCTTATCATCAACCACAGCTTGCTTTTGCTCCATATTGACATGCCCAATTTGCTTTGAATTATTATTATTATCATCCATCAATTATGGATGCAATCTCCAGCATTCCTCCTCATTGTGGCCTTGTAACTTACATTCCTTGCAATACTTAGGAATGTAGTCATAACGAATCTTGACCCATTCAGACCTTGTTTCTCCAGTAGCTTCATTCACAATGTCCATACGTACAGCCTTAGGTAGCTCAGCTAAAAGATCAACTTGTACTTTTACTCTTGTGCAGCTTGGCCTGCTTTGAATTATTATTATTATCGTCCATCAATTATGGATGCAATCTCCAGCATTCCTCCTCATTGTGGCCTTGTAACCTATATTCCTTGCAATACTTAGGAATGTAGTCATAACGAATCTTGACCCATTCATACCTTGTTTCCCCAGTAGCTTCATTCACAATGTCCATATGTACACCCTTAGGTAGCTCAGCTAAAAGATCAACTTGTATTTTCACTCTTGCACAGCTTGGCCTGCTTTGAATTATTATTATTATCATCCATCAATTATAGATGTAATCTCCAGTATTCCTCCTCATTGTGGCCTTGTAACCTACATTCCTTGCAATACTTAGGAATGTAATCATAACGAATCTTGACCCATTCAGACCTTGTTTCCCCAGTAGCTTCATTCACAATGTCCATACGTACACCCTTAGGTAGCTTAGCTAAAAGATCAACTTGTACTTTCACTCTTGCACAACTTGGCCTTATTTTATTGAGAGTTGCCATCTAGATGCAAAGGTTTTCCTACCGCTGAGGCCAGGGAAAATAAACATTCCTTTATAAAATATGTAGGCAACAAATTTGGAAACGAAATCCATACCATTGCCAAATAAGTTTCTTCACCAAGCTTGAACTTAGCATCATAAATCAAAGACGCATTTGGTATTGGTACCCATCTTTTGCTTTTAAGTAATAAGCTCCCTTTGAGGTTAAATTCACATAATCTTCCCATAATGTCAATCTAATTAAAACATGTTTATCCCTGAAGAAACCTATATTGCATTCACCCTTAACTCCACATTGAGAAGGAATTATTCTACGTAGCTCTTGTAGTTCAGGCCAACCATATGAAAACTTACTAATCACTACATATTGAAGACCTTTAATAATGTTCATGCAATTTACTTTTGCTTCTGTCCACTTAACGATAGGTTCTCCATGTAAAAACCTAAATAGGTATAACTGGAATAGGTTCAACTGCTTTTGAACTAGGGTTTTCGTGTATGGACATATTTAATGAACTTGACTTAAATAAATTGGAGAAGTCTAGGGGCTGGAAAGTGATTGGATTAGGATTAGGAAATGGTATTTGTAACGACCTGACTAGTCGTTTTGAGTTTTAAGGTTCTGTTCGGTGGTTCGAGGTCTTGAGTAGCTTTATATTGTACATTATGACTTGCGTGCATGGTCAGATTTGAATTTCGGATATTTCGGGATGAATTTGGATGAGTGATTCTCACTTTAGAAGCTTAAGTTGAAAATATTGACCAAGGTTTGGCTTTTGTAAAAATGAACATGTAACAGTATTTTCATGGCTTCGATAGGTTCGTATCGTGATTTTGTACTTGCGCATATGCCCGGAATCGATTTCGGAGGTCCACAAGTTGATTTGTGTTGTTTTGCCAAAAGTTGGCAAGTTAAAGGCTTTGAATTTTGATAAGTTTGACCGTAGGTTGATTTTATAACTATCATATTTGGATTTCTATTTCGGGACTTGGAAATAGGTCTGTTTTGTCATTTTAAACTTGTCCGCAAAGTTTGGCGTCATTCCGAGTTGATTTAATAGGAATGGGACGCGCGGTTGTGTTTTTAGAAGTTCTTGAATTTCATGTTGAATTCATGTGTTTTGAGGTCCGATTCATGATTTCAGATGTTATTGTGATGATGTGATCATGCGAGCGAGTTCATGTTATGTTTTTAGACTTGTGTTGATGTTTAGTTTGGAGCCCCGAGCACTCAGGTGAGTTTCGGACGCGTTTCGGAGAGTTCATAGGAGGTTCAATTTTTGTTGTGCTCAAATCTCACATTTGCGAGAAAGAAGTCGCATTTGCGAGCTTCAGCGTCGCATTTGCGAGCTTCAGCGTCGCATTTGTGAACTCACCATCACATTTGTGATACAGGCCTGGGTTGTTGGTCGCATTTGCGATCACTTTGATCATTTTTGCGGAAGCCCACATCTCACAATTGCTAACTAATCATCGCATTTGCGATGACAACAGGGGTGTGAGGGACTTCGCTTTTGTGATGTTTTCTTCGCATTTGTGAACCCCAGGTCACATTTGAGACACATGCGACTGGACAAAAAGCTGAGACACGGGATTTTTTGTCTCATTTTCATATTTTGGAACTCTAGACTCGGTAGGAGGCGATTTTGAAGAGAGATTTTCATCTACAAACTTTGGGTAGGTGATTCTAATATATTTTAAATCATATTCCATCAATGTATCTTATATTTTAACATCAAAATCATGTGAATCAAAGTGAAATTTTTTTGAAACTTTGTCAAGTTTTTCAAAAATAAGAATTTGAGTTTTGAGAGTCGAATTGGACTCGAATTTTGATACTAATCACATATATAAACTCGTGGGGTCATGGGTAGTCGGAATCTACCATTGGGCCCGGGTTTTGACCGGACGAGCCCGGGGTTGACTTTTGTTGACTTTTGAACAATTGTGTAAAGATCATAGCTTTATTTATTAGAATTGATTTTTCTTGCATTATTTGATGTTATTAAATCAATGTTTGGTTAGATTTGTGCCAAGCGGAGGTGAATTATAAAGGAAAAACAACTTCTGAGTATCGATTGAGGGCTTTTGAGGTAAGTATTTTGCCTAACGTTTTGTGAGAGAAACTACCCCGTAAGGATTGGTTTGTTTGTACTATTTGAACTACGTGAAAGACGTATACACGAGGTTACGAGTATGTACACGACTTATATGTGGAAATTTTTAGACTCTTAGGTTCTTATGTACATTAAAATGAAGTTGTCTTATCATGTTAAATCTTCCATTGCTAAATTTACCCTTACGTCTTGTTTGAAGTTGATTGCCTCATGTTCTACCTTTATTGCCAAATATACTCTTACATGCCTTAATCGAAGTTGCTTGTTGAATTATCCTTATGTAAAGTCATTATTACATTTTATCTCTGTTATCATTGAGTTGTATTTATTTGGAATCATTGTTACATGTTATCTCTCTTATTGTTGAGTTATTCTTATTTGAAATTATGCTACATGTTATCTCTCCTATTGTTGAGTTACTCTTATTTGGCATCGTTGTTACACACTATCTCTCTCATTGTTGAGTTATTCTTGTTTGAAACCGTTATTACTTGTTATGTCTTTCGTCATGAGCTCGTTCTTCCGTTCTTTATGTTTTGTAATTCTTGTGTTGATTTACTTATCGTCCTTCCATTTTATTGTTGTTGTTGTTGTTGTAATGAGTGTTGTTGAGTCGAGGGCTACATGTGGTTGTGTTATTGGAACTTGTGTGGAGGAAATGTTATGGCATATGGGCACATGTGGTGTGAGTTGTTATATTATGCTGTTATGTGTTTTTTTGGCACACGTGATAATGTTGAGAGGATTGTCGGGGTGTTCACATGTGAGTTGTCCGTGCTATTGTTATTATTGATATTGCACATGCGGCGTGACAAGGCGGGCTATATATGTGGGTTTGCGCATGTGGCGAGACAAGGGGGGAATATTATTATGCGCATGCGGCGAGACAAGGCGGGCATATACTTTATTTTTGCGCACGTGGTGAGACAAGCGGGCTATGTCAGGGATGATTTGTGATTAGTAGTGTGCCTACCTTGTGTAAGTTGTGCATTATACATTTTGTTGTGTTGTTTCGTATGTGCCATTCGTTGTCTCTGCTCTTACTTGTTGACTTAAGTTATGATAGAACACTTGCACAAGCATGCACGTAACTATCACTCATATCAGTTAAAGAAGATATCCTGATGTTTATTGATCATTTGCATGTATTCTCATTTACTTGCCTTCTGTGTGAGAGTTGTACTATTGGCACGTGAGTTATCCGTGCAGTTATGAGTTATTGTTATTGCTGGCATGTGAGTTGTCCATGCGGATATTAGCTATCGTCACTCCCTTAGAACGTGAGTTGTCCGTGCATATATGAGGTATTAATGGTATTAGCACGTGAGTTGTCCGTGCAACACATGAGTTGTCCGTGAGGTTGTGAATTGTAATGTGGGCACAAAATGCCAAGTGATTAGGATTCATGAATTGGGACCCATGATTGTGATTTTGAGGTGTGGTACCTCGGAAAAGTTCTTAAATAAATCTTGTGTGGAGCGGTTGTTCTTATTGAGTTGTTACTTGTTTTCTTTACTTGGTTTCACCGAACTTAAACTATATTTAGCTTACTCTACGGCGTCATTATCTATTGTGCCTTGTTGCTAATTGTTACTTCTACTTTTCAGTTGCAAGTATTATTTTGTTATTTTTACCATTCTTAGTTTTATATTTATATTGTTCCCTATTAGTTTCACATTCATACTTGTACAGGTTATTATGACTAGTAGGTGTCTTGATTGTCCCTCGTCACTACTCCACCGAGGTTAGTTTTGATACTTATCGGGTACCGTCGTGGTGTACTCATGCTACTCTTCTGCATATTTTTGTGCAGATCCAGGTACTTCGGAGTTAGTTAATCATTAGCTAGCTGATTGGGCATTACTGTGGGGACTCAAGGTATACCTACCATCGCGTTTGTAGGCCTCGGAGTCACATTCTGAAGTTATTTTGTAATGACCCGATCAGTCGTTTTGAGATCTAGCGCGTTGTTCGGCGGTTTGAGGACTCGAGTAGCTTCAATTCATGTTTTATGACATGTACGCATGGTCGTAATCAAATTTCGGGAAGTTCGCAGTGGTTTCGGAAGGAAAATTCTCGGTTCGGAAGTTTTAAGTTGGAAGAGTTGACCAAGGGTTGACTTTTGAGTAAACGACCTCGAAATCGCGATTTGAGAATCCTAATAGGTTCATATGATAATTTCGGACTTGGGCGTATGTTCGGGTTGAGTATCGGGTGGTCCAGGAGCGTTTCGGCGCCTATTGTGGAAGGTTGGCACTTTGAAAGTTTAAGAATTTCTTAAGTTTGACTTGGAGTGAATTTTGGTGTTATCGATGTTCGTTCGGGGTTCCGGGCCTTGGGATAGGTTCGTATTGTGATTTATGACTTGTGCGCAAAGTTTGGCGTTGTTTCGGAATGTTTTGATATGATTCGAATGTGTTCGTCGGAGTTTAAAAGTTTAAAGAAAGGTTTCGATCGTCGATTCGCTATTTTGATGTTGTTTGGTGTGATTTAAGACCCCAAGTAGGTTCGTGTTATGTTTTGGGACTGGTTGGTACGTTTGGATGGGGTCCCGAGGGCCTCGAGTTTGAAATGGATTGAAACTTAGAATTTAGGACGTGCTGGTTTTGGCCAAATTCTGGTGCAACCGCACTTGCAGAAATTTGGGCGCAGGTGCGGAGCCGCTCAAGCGGCAGACTAAGCGCAGGAGCGTAACAGTAGCTAGGAGCAGAGGATCGCAGGCACGGAGTTTTTGGTCACATCTACGCAAGCTTTGAAGCGGTGCTTTGGTCGTAGGAGCAAAATTGGACTGGAAGCAGGGGGATCCGTAGGAGAAGAATGCTAGGCGTATCTGCGCGTCAGTAGAAGCGAAATCCTCGATCGCAAAAGCGAAAGGCAGGAGCATAAGCGAAAGATTTGGATCGCACATGCGTTTGCGTAGAAGCGGGATTTTTCCGCAGGTGCGAGAGATGGCCCCCAGTGCTTCTCCGCAGAAGCGAGGTTTTTGTCGCAAAAACGACATCGCAGGTGCGGCTAGATGTCTGCTGGTGCGAAACTCGTTGGGCAGAAGAGTTCTTTTAAATCGAGACTTAGCTCTCATTTCTCTCGTTTTCTCTCCTGGATGGCCGACTTTGGGGAGCTATTTTGAGGGGGTTTTCATCAAGCAACTCGAGGTAAGTGATTTTTCCCTATTACAAGTAAAATACTTTGATTTTGTAAAGGTTTTTAACATGGAAATTCAAGGAAATTAGGGAAAATTTAAGGAGAAACCTAGAATTGATAATTGGGATTTTTACCACGATTTTGGACATGGAATTGAGAATAAATTATGTATTTGAGTTCGTAATGTTATGAGTAAAGTTTATCTTCAAAAATTTTAGAATCCGAACACGTGGGTCCGAGGGTTGACTTCATTGACTTTTCCAGCGGAGTTGGAAATTGTTATAAATTGATTAATTATGAGCTTTGGAGTATATTTTAATTGAATTGCACATTGTTTGACTAGTTTCGGATCGTTTGGATTTGAGCCGAGAAGTTAAAGAGGCATTGGAGCCGGTTATGGAACTTTGGAGCGAGGTAAGTCTCTTGTCTAACCTTGTGAGGGGAAAACTACCCCTAGGTGATGTAATTGTTATGTGCTACTAGTTGCGGGTGCTACGTACACACGAAGTGACGAGAATCAGTACGTAGCTAAAGCATGTTTATGTCCGGATAGACTTAGGACTTTATCATGCAATATTTGAATTATTTGAACTCATTCTGCTGGCTTAATTAATTGAATTTATAATTGAAATTGATTTAGAAATACATATATATACTGGGCCGAGCCTTACCTTGAGTTGTTGGCAAGTTATTTGAGAAACGATAAAGGTTATATTCACTTTTATGCTCATGTACTGTATTGTAAGCACGTGTTTCGTAATTCGATAAGTTCCTTCCTTTCTTGTGGAGCAGGTCGAACGCCTCGGCAGTATAATAGATGCATCTATGGTTCGTGCCGCTCGACCCTCGGCGGTGTACATATTATTCTGGATCGGACCGAACGACCTTGGCGTAATCGCTGGCAGTCCGAACATTCACGAGATTATCTTTCCACTGATAACCAGCATTTTACATGGTACTTCATATTCATTTGTTACTGGTACTTGATACATCTGAGCTGTTGAGGTAGAATACAAGACTGAGAAATTCATACTTTAAAAGAAATGTTTGGAAGATTAGGTAATTTACAGATTTACCCCATAATTGCTGTGTACTCCACATTTGCTTATGATTTATTATATTGCTTTGTTGGACCTCCAGTAAGTGCCGATGTCGACCTCTCGTCACTACTTCTCTAGGGTTAGGCTAGATACTTACTGGGTACGCATTTGATTTACGTACTCATGCTACACTTCCGCACTAAATGTGCAGGATCTGACAGGTTCAATCGGTGGTTATTTTGAGCTGCACTCCAAGCTACGTACCGCAGCCTACAGAGTCTCCATCGTACCATTTACTTTATCTTGTCTTATTTACATTCCGGACAGATATTGTGTTATTATTGTACTCCTTAATAATGCCCATACACTTGTGACACCGGGTTTTAGGGGTGTTCTAGAACTTATTATGGATTGTTTTACACTGAATCACTTTCACTTATTATTTTAACGAAAATGTCCGTAACTATGATTTATTTTAATGCACTAACCTCGCTATCTAAGAAAGATTCATGATTTTAAAAATGATAAAATGAATAATTAAGTGTTGGCTAGCCTAATAGCAATGTTGTGCGCCATCACGACCTATAGTAAATTTTGGGTCGTGATAATTTTGTATAGTTTATTTTTATTCCGGAACAGTTGTACTTAGAAATTTTCTAGTAAACTCAGTAGAGCTTATGACTTGTACTACCGATTTTGGGAAGTGTATTGTTGAGATTCTATTTCAGAAGATTATACTAGTTTATCAGACTTGCTTTAGTATTTTTGTTAGTTATTTCTATCAAGTTATTATTAAATGATAGGCTTACCTAATCTTAGAGATTAGATGTTATCACTATATCCTACAGAGAAAAATTGAGATCGTGACAATATTATGGCTGGGGAAGGCAGACCAGCCATGAAGGGTGGCTAGCCGCCGACCAAATTGGCCATGGGAGGAGCTCGCAGCGAAATCGCCTGTTTCGCCGGATAGAAAATAGAATGAAAGTATTTTGTTGGAAAGGTTAGTAATGTTCACGCACGCATCAATTTTTACTTGTCGTGTCAAAATTTATTTAATTATTATTTATCTTTATTTTATTTTATTTCTTCTTTCTTTCTCTTTTTTCATTTCTTTTTCTCCTTCTCTTTCTTCTACCCTCCCCCTTCTAGTCCTCATCAACCAACCTCCATCACCTCATCGGAAAGCTCTTTCCGTCGAAAATGGAGCCCAGCGAACATGGAGATGAAAAATACTTCTTTTCAACCAAAGCTTTCCAACAAATAAAGAAGCCACCGGAGCTCGATACCAAAATCGTTAAAATTCTATAATCTTTCTCAAACCAAATTTAAGCAGGCAAAAAGTAGCATTTCTAGTAAGTTGAAATTCGAACTTAGCTTCGTTATTTTCGGAAAATATATCTCTCTTTTTTTTCTTTTCCTGGTCATCTTTTTTTCTGAATTGATCTTCCTGTGTGCTATAAGAGCTTCCTTTGGTTTAAAATCTAAATAGAATTTCTTATTATTGTTTATCTTCTCTAAATTTTAATTTATGAGATTGAAGTAGCTTCGTTATTAAAATTTATAAATTCACCATGATGAAAGACAAGGGGAGGAAAGAGGGAAGGTGGGAGGGGGGGCATGAAGAAGGGAGAAGATGGAAAGGACATAATTTTGGGTTCACACGAAAGAGATGAGAAAAAGGATAAAGACAAATGAAAAAATAAGAAATAATTTGCAAAAAGGAAATAGATAATAAATGTAACTTATAACATATTACAAAATAAAACTTTAATAACATTTTTTGTGTGTGCATGTTACGCTCTTTTTGAAGAGTGATAATCACTCACATTTTATACTCTTGAGCATTTTTAGTCCTTTAAATTTTTCCAAAGCAAGCAATTTTGGCCTCTATTAAATATTTAACAAATTTTGGCAGGTAAATCTAATGGGAATTGTGAAAAAAGAAAAATTTAACTAGAAATGGCAAGAAAAGTCCCATCAAATTCAAGAAAGTGCAACATCAAAAACTGGGTCACATACCAAAAATAGACCCCAATAAAAAGCAGGAATTACACTCAGAAAAACATGTAGGAAAACAAAAAATAGATCAAAGTTATCAAAATTGCACCTCTAAATGTTAGTACCAGTTAAATATTTTTTCTTCACAATTTCAATTAAATCGAATAGCTAGTCCTTTACAAATATTATTTTAGTTATATGATCATTTTCATAGGTGATTCATAAAAAGAATACATGATATAAAATATACTCTGCATAAAAAGATTTTTATAAAATTATTTTTTCTCATTCAAATCGTAAAGGTATCATATCCTTTTAAAACTCCACACGTATATTCGATTTAACCTACTATCTTTAATTTTTCATTCATTCGACGAATCATAACAAGAAATGTTTTTAGACCCAACTTGTCTAGTCTCCAACAAGATTAGTTAAAAATGAAGCGAATGAAGACGACATTTTAGCCGTCCAAATATATTTCAAACAATGAAACGAGTGTCTACGTCGATGTCTGCACTTTGAGTACTGTACCCGACATTCCCACCCCACACCCATCTCGAATTGACGGATCAACAAAATCCATTAATCAAATTTCGCCTTTGCCAGATTGTAAAACACGGCCACAATGCCGATAGCAGAGCCGATGAACGGCGACGGCAGCACAAGAATCGGAGTCGACGACATTGAAGACGCCATCGGTGTAGTGGAAATGGTGGGACCGTCTTCGATCACAGCCGTTGATTCTTCCTCTACAGCTGAATCTTCAATTTCCATTTGTGATGATGATCAAATTGCTCCTCTGTTGACCCAATCGGAGAGGCCTAAGATCAATATCTTCACCATCTCTTATCCTACTAGGCAAAAGCTCAATAAGGTGAACTCCAATTTTGAAATATTAAATTTGTTTTTTATTTTTTCCTAAATTTGTAAATTTGCTGAGCTCTTTTACTGAATTTTCAGTTGCCAGTTCCTTAGTTACAGGATTAGTCAAAATGCACTTTTATATATCTAATTTTTATACCACGAACTATTTCGGTCATTAATTATTGAGTTTTAGTTCTATGGGTAAACGATATTTACACAATTAAGTTATAAATAAGGTAATTACAGGTCAATTTTATGACAAGCATATAGGTAACCTCGTAAAAATGGTAACTGACCTACTATACAGGTTAAAAAGCGCTAATAGTGTAGAAAAATCTTTACATTATCGGTGTATATAAATTAAATCCTTGATTATTAGAGTATGAGGGTAAATATTTGAAAAGATTGTAGTAAAGAATTTGTTTTGCCTACCGATCAGTAGTGTCATATCAAATTGGACAAAAGGGAGTATGGTATGTTTGTTTGTTTCCCTTTTGAGTGCAGTCACTAGCGTTAAATTTGCAGGAAAGAAATAGAGGAAGAAAGAGATCAGTAGAATGTTGAAGTTTTCTGCAAAAAAGTAGCGCTTTTTGTTTATTTAAGATACATAGCATGCTGAATGTATTGAACATCCTCACTTTTGGAAACAGTTTGAGACGCATTCACAACATACATCAGGTATTAGAAAGGTTTTGATACAGTTAAGTCCGGGAAATGTAACATGATTTCTACTATGCATGTTTTCTTTTTAGCAGTATTATCATATAGCTACAAAGTGTTTTTCCATTTTAGTGAACGTGCTTCTATCATCAGAAGTTTTTGCTGACTTATTCTACCTTAGGTTCTAGGATGACCTTTCTTTATGCAACTTCTAGTCATGGTGGTAATATATTTGCATTTATTGTACACTGTACTGTGACTTCTTCAAGGAGGGAGCGATCAGAGTTTGGTTTTGCACTCACTCATGACTCAGGTGGTTGTTTTCTTTATCACGAACCCAATACTTTATTCAAGCCCAAATATATGCCTATGCGTACTTACATATTATATTTCCCTACTCTGGTGCTTTTTTTGTGTGGATAAATGTTCTGCTTTCGTGATTTATTCTAACTGTTTATGGTATTGCGACATGAATCAAAAAAATTTCTAGTACTTTTTCATGCTTAATTAGGTTCTGACGCCTTGCAGGAGGAAGTTATCAAAGTAGTTGAACCAGACAAATCGCCGTTTCTGCAGTTTATTGTCTGGCTGTGGAGTGGATCGAGGTACTCCGGTCTGCTATGCATGGTCTTGTCATCTATAATCTACTCCACAATGGGAGTTGTTTCAGATGTTTTTACTGGTCAGTAACTTATTTAAAACATTTGCATGTGTATTATATACTTATATATAAATGTAGCTACTGATAACTTAGCAATACAAAGATGTCATTGTCCTGTTTCCTACCTGAAACTGATAGTCGGCGAAGTTCAGCTTAGTTTCGGCGAAATTCAGCGTAAGCTTTAGTTCGTGGGCAACTGATCTTCATACAATAAGCTACCATTCTATCCACACAATTGAAGATGATAGTTAAATTTTACCGGGGGAGAGAGAGATAGAGAGAGAGTGTGTGTGTCTTTGTGGCTCTTTTTTTCTTCTTTTCTTAACTTGGATGTCCTTTCGAGTAAAACCAGGGAAGGAGCAGTGTTATGAAGAGCGTGAAGCGAGGAAAAGCGACAATCCCCTTTTTGCTTAAAGCAAGAAGCGAGAAGTGAAGCGCTCGCTTTTTTGAAGTGAAGCGGAATTTTTAAAAAAAATATTAAAATAAATACTGCATAGACAACATTCAATACTTCAATGTAAAAACTAAAGAGTAGCATCAATTAAAGCACAAAATGAACATCCTATTCTTCTACAAGATTGTCAAATTCTTGTAAACTACTATCATTATTATATTGCTCGTCATATTCTTCAACTTCTTCTTCTTCATCAACTAATAAGAACTAAGAATAAAGGATATAAAAACAAGAGGAAGGGCAGTATACCATTCCAGTAAAAAATGGGCAGCATTTCAAACGAAAAAACAGTCAAGAAAATGAAGAAGAAGAAGAGGAGAAGAATGAGAAAGAATAACTGAAGGGAAAAAGAAATTCGCCAGCATTTTGCTGCTATTTGGACGCTGAAACAGTGAATAAAAAAAAGAAAAAGAAAAAGAAGAAGAAGAAGGAGGAGGAGGAGGAAGAAGCAATCACATACCTGGACTTAAAAAGTGTCGAAAACTTGAACTCTAGTCGCCTCTTTCTTTCTCTGTTGCTGCTGGTCGATATGCTTTAAAAAAAGAACATCCTTTTTAATTAAATAGGTGGGCAGCCCTTTATAACAGAGAAGCGCACGCTTCTTACGCATCGCTTTGCATCCTCGCTTCTCGCTTTTTAGTGGGAAGCAAGCGCTTTTGAATACCTGCTACGCTTTAGATAGCAGAAGCGCTCGATGGGTCGCCTCGCTTCGCTTCTCACTTTAGGCGAGGAAGGGCCTGCTTTTCACAACACTGGGAAGGAGGGGCTGGTGCCCAGTGTTATATCCAAACACTTTTTGCAGTGCCCTCTGCACTGGGTTGTCAGGAGATTATTTGAGGGTTGATATGAGCACTTTGTTTTTCCTTTGATGTTTTGAGATTACAATTTTCATGGATATGGTCCGCGAAGGGTAGGTTCCTTTAGGACTCTGCAGCAATTTTTCAGTATGTTGTTTAAGCCATGTCCCATGGATTCAGAGTATGAGAACAGGATTCTAGTATGAAGCTGACTCATATAGGTATTTAGTGTATTTCAAAGGATCTTATGAAGTACCTAAACCCTTGTTATTGCTGATAGTTACGAGTATGTCACTATGTCTAGGACAAATGAGGAGTCACAGGAACACGGGTTTGAGCAGAATGCAATAATTCTTGCGAGAAGAGCCCTGCACTTACCTGCAAGAAAGGGTAGTGTTTGTAGGTTCACTTTGGAGCAATAGAACTTTTAGCTCATTGTCCACTTCAGATTCCAGAACCTGGAGGTCTTTTGGCATTGCTTATCCTTTTTTCTAGTATAATAGTGTTTAACAGCAGTGCATGGTTTTGACTTTTGCTGTATGCTTTTGGTTCTGCCTTTGAATAGGCAATTGCCAAGCAACTTTAGATTTCTATATGAAGTTCCTTGAGTAAGGTTTTGATGTTAATACTGTTATATGTCAACATATTATGCATGTGGATACATACTTTAAGATGTATCCAGTGTTTCATGACTGCTTTTAGCCGTATACTCTTGTTACACTATTATATTTTTCATCGTTTTTGGAAATGACAGCTCAATCAGTACCTCTTTTCGAGATAGCCTTTGCAAGATGTACGGTAGTCCTAGTTCTTTCCTTTGTGTGGCTGAGGAGAAGTGGTCAACCAATATTTGGACCAACAAGTGCCAGGAAACTTTTGGTCTTAAGAGCTCTCACTGGATGCATCTCATTGATGAGCTTCATCTACAGGTAAGCAGTGTTTCTTAGACTGAGAAACCCCTAGACCTCTCAATCCACGCTCCAACGAGGAACAGAAAGCAGAAAATGTCGAGTGTAGGAAGTCGTTCCGGATGGACCATGTCAATCTAATTAATAAGTTTAGAAAAATATGTACTGTGGATGCAAGACAATCTTTCAACATTTAGGAGATTTGAAATGAATTCTTCCTGGTTGTTCCCGCATATAATTTCTTTCTTATCCGGGTTCAGACTATTTGTGGGTTTGAATAACATGGCTCCATCTTGCAGACCTGAAAAAGTAGTTACTGTTTTGCAAGATAACTAGACAAGACGCAATACATATCCAACCTGTCATGCGTAGCTGTTAAAGTAACTAACTTAGAGAGTTTTAATTGAATAATACAAAAATTAATCACAATGTTGAAAATTAAATGACCATCAATATCAATTGAGAATAATAAATAAAAATAAAAAGGTGATTTGTTTTATACACATGATTTAGTAGTAATATACATAAGAAGTGTAGGGCATAACTGGCAAAGTTTGATGGGATTTAACAAGTTGGAAGGAAGAAAATATATAGCACGTAAATGGATCCCTACAGTTCGAATTTTCCATTTACATTAACATGGGATGCCACTGCTCTTGGTCAATTTACCATGATTATTTCCTTTCTCTGTCCATGCTACATCCCCTTTATTGTTCTGTAAAACATGATGTACTAGTAACCATGAAACAGTCAATTTTATTTTTCAGCATCCAGCGGCTACCTGTGTCTCAGGCTATCATATTGAGCTTTACCGCTCCAATTATGGCTTCAACTGTGGCTAGAGTCACATTGCATGAGAAGTTAAAAATTGCAGAAATTGGAGGTATGGTTATATGCACAATCTATAGAACTCCAGGTTGATTTTTCTGTTATTTAAATTTGTATGGTGTGTACATGCTTGCTATTTCAACTTGACTGAGGTGTTTTAAGCAGATAAAAAGACCATCTTATTCACGTTAGGGTTTTAGGGGCTCACAGATAGTTGAAAATCTGAAAATCTTCTGGACCCCTGTGAAACTGAGAGAATTGTGAACTTACACACATCATTGTAAATTAGTTGCAACTTCCGCTCCTTTTCCTTTTTCTTATAGACTGCCCCTTGGCAGGGAGTTGAGATGCTTGAAATTCTAAATGTCCTGTGAACCTTTAAAACTGAAAGATAAATGGATATAATACATTATTCTTTTGTTCACTATACAACATTGCAAGTTCATTACAATGTCTGGTCCTTTTATGTTCCTTCTCTTTGACAGCCTCCTTATAATTTGGGGTTCTGGGAGTGGGAACGTATTGTCATATATGCTTGAAAATTTGATGTTTTTCTTAGCCTTATACAACAACAACTTACTCAGTGTAATCCCACATAGTGGAGTCTGGGTAGGAGGGTAGTGTGTACGCAGATCTTACCTCTGTCTCGTGGAGATAGAGAGGTTGTTTCCAGTAGACCCTCGGAAAGAAACACGACCAGAAACAATAGTGAGAAGCCATGGAAAAGAAGCATTAATAACAACAAGATAGTAAGATGACCGAAATGAAAGAAACAACATGCAATAATCGAAATCTAAGACTACAAAATAAAATAAGAGTACGTACTAATACTACTAGTATGAACAAGGAAACCACTCGGCTACCTAACCTCAGTGTTGTTAAAAGTGACCGCTTCCTCGCTTAAAGCGAGAAGCGAGGCATCTGGCGCTTCTCTGAAGCGTATCAGGTACACAAAAACGATCGCTTCCCCTTAAAAAGCAAGAACCGAGGAAGCGAACAAAGTGACAGAAACAAGCCCTTCTCTTTATAACTGGGCTGCCAACGTCAATTAATTAAAAAGGCTCTCTTTTTTTAACTTCAAGATCATCAAGTTTGGTCCCAGGTATGTGATTTCTTCTTCCTCCTCCTCCTCCTTCTTCTTTTTCTTTTTCTTTCACTGTTTCAGTGTCCAAATAGCAGCGAAATGCTGGCGAAATTTTTTTTCCCCTTCAGTTCTTCTCGTTCTCCTCTTCTTCTTCTTCTTCATTTTCTTTCACTGTTTCAGTGATAAATTGCAGTGAAATGCAGCCCATTTTTCGTTACAGTTATACTGCCATTTTTTGGCATACTTACTGCCATTGTTTTCATATCATTTATTCTTAGCTGTCTATGGAGTATTTATTTTATTGTCATTCTCCTCTTCTTCTCTTCATTGTCTATGCAGAATTTATTTTAATACTTTTTTTTTAAATTCCGCTTCACTTCAAAAAAGCGAGTGCGTCCCTTCTCGCTTTAAGCGAAAAGGGGCTTGTCGCTTTTCCTCACTTCACGCTCTTCACAACACTGCCTAACCTTCTACTTTATAAAACTTAAAAATATATGGGCAGAATAAATTGATCTTAGATTCAGTGATTCCCTTTCTCATGTGCTGCCAGCTAAAGGAATCAGGATCATCTAAGAGTTCTTTCAACACTTCCAGTTTGCCTATCAGTTGGGCCATGCTTTCAATTTCTCAATCTTGTCAATTTCTCCCATCTATTGCTGCTCTACGTTAAGTAGTAGATGTTTCAGTGTTGTTGGCAAAACTGTACAAGCCAGGGAACTGTTTTGTAAGAGGATATCTGTCTAATGGAGATGTGCTATTGTGAATTATGATTTATATGCTTTTTAGAGGACCCTTTTTAGATAACCGAGAAATTAGCTGTTTCTAGCTTTGATAAATACCCTCTCTTTTTTTTTTAAATAATTTTTTCCTTTTGCTTTTTGAGGACATTTCTTATATTTTCTATCTCTTATTCTTTTGTGGGTAGTCTTTATCACTATTGCCTTATTGCAGGCTTAGCGAGCAGTTTCTTCGGTTTGCTGTTCATTTTTCAGCCAATGGTCAAACCACAAGGTACAGAAGATAGTAAATATCTGTAACTGTTTTTGAACTAACAAACTTGTTTCGAGAGTTGGTACCCAACTATTAGGAGTTATAACTGAGTGATTTTCTGTAGATTAAACCAAAAGACAGCAACCTTTTGATACATATCCAGTTGTAATTTTGTATTCAGATGATTAAATTGTAAACCTCAAGTGGAACTAAATGCAGCCGGCCCTGCCCTTGTTTCTATAGGAGATCTCAGTGACCTAGGGCCTGCCAGGGGCTTGTCCCTTAGTTGAACTTCAGTCATGAACCCAACGCCAATTAAAGCTGTAGTAGGTGTTTCTAGTTTTGATATTAGACCTCCTCAAAAAGAGAGCTCTTACGGGTGTGGGAGAACTAACTTGGGAAAAAGTGTTTTGCTTTCAAATTTTAACTGTTAGACCTGTAGGAAGGTAACTTATCCCTTCAGAAAGAGTATCCCAAAAGAAATCCTTATCCTTCTCATCACCGGAATCCGGCTTCTGTTAAGAGTACCACTGTTGGACTTGTGATATCCCCAAATTTTCTTCTACCTGCAATGGTTCATGCCTTGCTCATTCTTCTGTTCTCTGTGTTATCTTAGAAGAGTGTTTTTTTTTTTTTGCCCTACCAGGATGTGATTTCCTACCCACACTGTAGTTTAGTAACTTGTACCTACTCATTCTAAAGGCCCTCTGTTCATGAATTGAATGATTTTCATATGCATTCTGTTGGAGAAAAGTCACTTGATTTTATAGTCTTTTACATTTTTAAATTATTTTTTAAATGATTCAACCAGTTTGCCTGATGATTGAACTAGTAGATAACTGACATACTGCCCTCTGTCAAATTGAGTGTGGCCTGGATTTATACTATG
The DNA here is from genome assembly GCA_002018475.1 of Nicotiana obtusifolia. Classification (NCBI taxonomy): domain Eukaryota; kingdom Viridiplantae; phylum Streptophyta; class Magnoliopsida; order Solanales; family Solanaceae; genus Nicotiana; species Nicotiana obtusifolia. The sequence goes on from MCJB01048864.1 coordinate 74,930, forward strand.
CTCATAGGAAAAAATGAACTGCTTGCACAAGGATGACAGATGAATTGCACCTTGTATATTTGGGAAGACTGATCTGCTCAATAGGGAAAAACTTAGAATCTCATTTGGTTTCTTATTTGAATTCTCAAAGTATTGGAATTTTTCTCACAGGAGCTTTCCCAAGTTCTATAGAAGCCAGTGAATCTCATTCCAAGGGTAACCATCACATTTTTGCTGTTTTGGTTGGCTTGTTTTCATCTACTGCCACTGGAGTCACCTACTGCCTTACGAGAGCAGGAGCCAAGACAGCAGATCAACCAGTGTAAGATTTTTGGGTTGCTTCTCTAATCTTAAGAGTGGTTGTATCATCATTATAAATATGCTTTGACTTGACATTCTCTCTTTCTCTCTCTTCCTTTATGAGAAGGAAAAGGTATAGTAATTCAACTGTAGCGTATGGAGGAACATGGCCTTCTAATCCGTTGAAGGTCAGTCTAGGGAATAATTTCCTTGCAGATTTAAACCACACGGAGGTCATGAATACCGATCAATTCCATACATGGCATAAAAGGTTATTATATAAGACAGTGGTTTTGCCAAGAGCCACAACCAGGAAGAAGATTTTCCAATTTGTGCTTTGACCACACCCCACCTTTGGTTAAACTCACAATAAATCAAGATTCCTCAAAATGTTCTAAAGAACTGCAAAAATATGTAGAAAATAGAGTTTTTCCTTTCTGGCTTTGATCACTCCAATTGTTTGATGCCAAGGGCTCACCAAGTGTTGAGGTGGTTTGGCAAGATTTTTCAAAGGTTTTTTTAACACTGTGATCATGTGTCCTCTGCAAAAGAACAATTTAGATGTTAAAAGTGTATAAGATCCTTTGGTCTTCTTACCCATGTTAACTAGTCAAAGACTGAAGGATCTGTAAGTAGTTGTCTATAATATCTAGTTGTACTTTATTGTTTATTCAGCTGACTGTTTTCTCTCATAAGATGATTCTTAAGCAAGTAATCTTTATCTTTCAGGCTTCCAGTTTTTTCATTTGTCCTGCTTGCTAGTCCTGCTGCTGCGATGTCCACATTTGCCTTTGAAGTAAGATATCGTATATGTCGTTAGTTCTTTGTGAAATAAAAAGGCAAAATGCATATAATTACGGTAGATCAGAACTGTTGCAAGTTTCATATGATGTTTGCTGAGATAAATATTCATTAAGTATCCACAGAAGCTTACTGTGACATGTATATTGATGCTATCGTGAAAAATATTGCGGATATAATTGTTTACTGGCAACTTCCTGTCCATGGTGAATAGAGTGAACCACTTTATGGACGGCCATCTTTAAATGTTTGTAGAGGGAAAGTTTGATTGCCAGCAATCATTTTGGTAAAGAGGTTATTTTATTATTTAATGCCACTAACATTATGTTGAAGAGGGTGAGTTTGCAATTTTTCTTGTACTAAAAAATGTGCGGAGTGACCTACAAGTAAAAAAAAATTGTATTGTATTCCAAGTTCTGTTTTGATAGTCGACTGTATCTCTCTGTATCGTGAGTATTGATTGGGGTGTGGGTGTTCTAATCTTGTCCACCTTTTAAAAGCGAATAGATAATTATCCTTCTTGACTTTTGGTTTCTTTTTCCTAATTGTCTTATTTTGTTGAATACAGAGCTTTGTACTCCCTAGTTTCTATTCTTTCCTTCTAGCGGCTGTACTTGGTGTACTAGCTTTCTTTGCAGAGGTACTATTCTTAAACTCTAATTTTGTCTAGTGATCCAATATCCAAAACTCTGATTCTTTAGACCCGTCCTCCAATTTGTGCTAATAGAATATTACTCTCCATAGATAACTTTAGCACGTGGACTTCAGCTTGAGAAAACCAGCAGAGTTGCCAATATCCAGTTTATTGAGGTATAGATCTGATCATGTTGTTTGTTGAGTTCCCTCTTGTATAGTGTTTCTCTATATACCACGGATTGCCTTATCTGCACAATATTATTGTTTTCAAATAAGATATTTGCAAAAATTGTAGGTGAAGATTCGTTTGTTGTGCTACCCTGTTTGCTTGAGTTTGTCAGAACAACATTGATAAATAATGATATTTCGGAATGGTGAAGTTTTCTTTATGTTAGTGCTAGTATTAAGTAATTAAAAGTCTCTTCTCTAAAAGTTCGAGTTTTTAAGTGAGGTGGTCACATAATTGAGCCTATTGTTGGTCGCTCTGCTATTGAAAATTATGTAGTAAAGTCTTGTTTCTTCTTCTTTTAATTTTTTGGAACAGAAAAGTCACTTTTCTATAACCATGCCACACCAAAAATCACTTGGCAGGATTTGTCCAAGTTTCGGCTGCCAAAAGCTTATGTGACAATTTATATCAGTCCGCATGGACTTAACTAATACCAAAACTAAAATTAAACCCGACACACAGCAACCTCAAAAGTGAAATTTGGACTGGAGTGAACCATGCCCTTAATCGACTTTGCCTGAGAGAAGGAGGAAGAAGGAGGGGGATAGGGTTTTTGTATATTGAAATCGGGTTGTCGGTGGTCGGGTTTTATTTTAAAACTTGGTATTAGTTAAGTCCATGTGGACTGATACAAAATGCCACATTAGATTTTCCAGCTGGAACTTGGACAAATGATTTTTGGTTGATATGTGTATAGAAAAGTGACTTTTCTGTTTATTTTTTTCTTTTAATAAAGAAAGATGACTTTTTGATATAATTTCTTATAGTTGAGTAACCTTTTGAGCAATGGACTCTCATATAATTCAATATGGTGTGAAAGAAGGCACCAGTTTGAATCTCAACGCCATTGTCTAAGAATTTCCATATGCTTGACTAAAAAAAAATCTGGCTCACTTTGAGGGCCTTGTTAGAGATATGTCAAGCTTTTAGATGATATGGTCACATAATTCAACACTATTCGATTTGAATGGTTTATTCTTGGATTGGGTGTGTATGGAACTCTTTGCAATTCAACTATGCAAGGTGCTACCTCGCCAGAGACTTGTGTACCGAACTTGCTTCACTGCAATTGCAAACTCATATTCCTCTGTTAGAGACCAGTCGTGCAACTAATTTGAAAGTTCCCATGTGATTTATGTTTATTCCTTCTGTAGAAAATTAGTTTAATACTAGACATCTGCGTCAGTGTGTCAATGTCAAGCTTTGCTTTCTGTCAAATTTATGTTGAGGCCTCTTTGTGTTGAACTGGATGTATTGTTTTGTATTTCAGGCTGCGCTATCACAATTTCTTGGAATGGGCTCATCAAGAATCATTCCATCTTTTGGCAGATTATTTGGATGTATAATAATCTTCATTTCAGCATGTTGTACCATGTATATTGGACCCGAGAAAGAGATTGAATGACAAAGTTGGCCATTCCTTTTCGTTTGCGCGTGTTGTATGGTCTAATGTGCACAAATTCTTTCTTGTGCTCTACCAACCACTCTGTCCAATGCTTCAAGGGGTACTTCCCTTCTGCATGAGTAATGAATCCCAGTTTCTGCAAAGACTTATGTCACCATGAACTTGGTGTCGCGAAATTTTGCCAGTCCCTATACTGGAAGTGTAATGATTCGATCGTCTTCTCGCACTTGTAATAGCTTAATACGTTTCAGCGTCAAGGGGCCTATTGTTTTTCTGTTCCAAGAGTGAAAGTACCTAAGCTGTAAGCTTACATAAAATACGGGTCACCAAAATAGAGGACCTTCCACTTCCAACCAAGAAGTTGGGAGCTTGGTTTACCAAGAACGTAGGAAACCACCATTGGCCTCTTTG
>MCJB01048864.1:78890-91390 GCA_002018475.1 Nicotiana obtusifolia
AAGTAGCAATTTTCTTTTCTTAAACAAAAAAAAAAGAACTGTAATTCATATTTTTTGGTTCCTTGTTTGACTCCAATGTATCAAAAATCCAAGATTTGTTTCATTCGTGTCACAGGAAAGCTATACTTTCAACTGGTTGTCTGGCATATGCTTGGCTTCACACTGTTACTATTATTCTTCTCTGCAATTGACTTAAAAGAAATTTAGTTTTTCATCTGACTTCTTCAAAGAAAATTGTGTTTTAGACTGGATGATCTGATTCGAGCACCAACCATCTAAAAACATCTATAAACTCTGCGGTCTAAAACAGTTGAAAACAATTCAAACAGTAAGTTCTACAAGGTGGTGATAAAGGAGACAACTAATGATCAAGAAACCTCAACTTGAGTTGCAACATCACTGAGTACGAAACTTCAACCTCCTAACTAACAACTATTATGCAGTCAAACCTTCTTTATTCCCTTGATATACAAGAAAATTTTAAATCAACAACTCAGGAAGTCCGTCAATAGAACTCATACCGATTCAACATGCTACTGCCAAAAGACATCAAAGTAGATAAAGCATGTTTCAAACATAAGTACCATCAAGACTAAAGACTTCAATTGGATTAGTAGTTCTAATCAGATTAGCTTATATTGTCACTGTCTGAATGAGCGCAAACGAGAGTGGAATAATATCATCGGTGATTCGAGGCTTTCTTCTGCCTACAAGTTCCAGTATTTACTTCTATAGACTCTCACACCAACGCACTCTTAGGGAAAAGAAATGTGGTAATCCCAGATAGAAAGGTTGATTTAATGACTCCAGAAAAAGGGTTAATCACCCCAATGATCTTAAACGTTCTTTGATGAATGGAAGCTCTTAAACAAAGCCATTATGAAGATATAGCCGCGCAGAGCTTTTAAAACAGAGATACGAAACTACACTCCAATCGAAACATGAATCCGCGGCTCAGTTCAGTAGAGCTATTCGAGAAACAGGATAACAGACAAGAAAAATAAGAGGGGACGCATTTCATGGTAACAGTAGGAATAAAGTTCAACCCAGCAAGATCAACTTAAGTAAATAGGGTCATATTCATTACATTATACGGGTTATAGAGTTAGAAAAAGCCCATCTCATTTAAGTCCAGGATCATGAAAACACATACTAATATGTCCATTAACAAAGGGAAGAAGATTCAGAGAGTTGCGCCTCCAGTTTGATGCAACATTGCATCAATTTCATCACCATCTTCCATCTCCAGCTGAAGCAAAGAAGAAGAATTGTTAGAAAATAGAAAAATTTATTACTGAGTAATGAGTACTAAGCAAATGACCAAGCAGGATGAGTGGGTTTGTTCTGTCTTATCTCCCCCCTTTTTTCTTTTTTCTTTTTCCGACTTACTCCACATTGTGTGTATGTGTATGTGCGTGCGTGCATGCGTGTGCGTGCGTGAGAGAGAGAGAGAGAGAGAGAGAGAGAGAGAGACCTCATCTGGAGTCTGCTCCCCACGAAGACGACGACCATCAAACAAGAAGGCAATTGAATTGAAATCAACTGACTGCCTGTCACAATATGCATTCATCAATTTTTTTAGCTGAGTGCTTCTTTTGATTCTGAAAAAGACCTCATTCCCATCCTGCAACCAATAAACCAACCAGATCAATCACTGTCAGCCACTTTCCTCCTCATTAGCGAGTGCATACATACATTTTCTGAAATTTTAATAGGCTCCATAATCCATAGAACGATGACAAAAAGAAGATAAAAGAAGGGAAAAGGAACCAAAATGTCCATACAGCTCATTAATACAAGCTGATGTGGGGGTTAATCACACTATACTTCTCCAGGCAAAAGACAAGATTGTAAGGATTAGCAAATGAAAATTAACCCCAAAAAAAGAGGGTAGGTTTCTAATAATGGTTTTTTCCGGCCAACCCAGATTTATCTTGTCTTAACACGGAAAAGCACATGGCTACATGTAACTATTGTTGATGCTAGATAGTCCTCTTTTACAAAAGCCAAAGAAACAAATCATCAGTTCCATTCTTTTGATTACTTTCTAAAAGGAATCTCACAATCACCATCGGAATCTACCACTGACGATCTCACAATCACCATCGGAATCTACCACTGACAACTACAGGGATCACACCATGATCTGTCACATCCACAATGTGCTGTTAACCTATACTATGGTTGGTTTAGCATTGGACAAACAAACATTTGTACAAAATCTCAGGCTTAAATTAACCACAAAACAATTTAGAAACAATTTACCACAGAACAACTAATAAATGCTATACCAATACCATCCACGCTTCTACAGGCACCAAATGTTTGTATATTTGATTGAAATTACCATCTTCAACCCAACAAAAGAAGTGACAAGGAAACTTTTATTATATGGAAAATATCTTTTTCATCCCAAAACACTACCTGGATGCATTATTCTTAAATAAAATTATTTGCAAAAGAAGCCTGAAAATGTAATTTCATCAATTCTCTGAGTTAATAGAAAAACTTAATGAAACACAGTACGATAATCATATATCTTTCTTTTGGGTGGATCAACTGAAAAAATAATAGCACCCAATCTACTCCGAATCTGGCATTAGGTGTTTTGTTCCTTTCTCTCTTTTTTTTTTTTAATTCAATCTCTTTTAGAAGCTCCTTTTAGTTAAGACTTTTTTACGAGGAAGGATACTTAAATATCTCCTAGTTAAGACTTGCAAGCAGATTAGCACTTAAAATGAGGTTTTTCATGCTTTGGCACTTACAGCTCCCACTCCATGAAAAAGGAAAAAGAAAAAAGAAAATTTTGAGGTAGTCAAATTGTAAGAGGGTGCGTTTTAAATCAGGCACAATGAGTTAAAACAATATTGTGAAATAGGTTAACATAAATGCCTTACAAGACAGCAAGCTTATGATTAAGAAAAACTCGAAAACATTGTATATTTTTTTGATAATTGCACACAAGTGTGTATCCTAGAGGTTTGTATTGACGACCATGGGAGACCAAGGTTCAAATTCCGCAGAGGCTTACTTTCTTACCCATAAGAGCAAAAATAGAGGTAACAGTCCATAATTATCATGGATTCATAACCTAGAAAAGAGGACAAATAAGCAGCTACAACCAATTAAACCACTTAAAAGTCTTTCTATTATATAAACTCGCTCTCCCAAGTTATGTGATGATATTTCATTTTTACTTTTTCCTTTCTATATATTTGGAAACAATTTAGCAAACGTTATATGTAGGTTATACCCTGCTAGTAAAACTACTGAAAATCAAACAGCGATAAACAAACAATCAGAAGATTCTAAAAGGATCATACTCTAAAACTAAACAAAACACTAGTTTAGCAAATGTTACAAACACCGGTACCAAACGAAACCCTAGGTTTTCAATCCGCTATATACATGTGTGTGTGCGCGTGAAAGAGAGAGAGAAAAGAAAACCTGGCCTTTGACTTTGAGATTGATGTGAACTTGATCGCCGCTGGGCTTCTTGTCTTCCTCTGCTTGCGACATTTCTCTTCCAAAAGCTCTTCTCTCTCTTTGGCAAAGCAATAGAATTATTGTTTCAAAAGTACAGGAGGGAGAGGGTTTTATCTTTTTATATTTGGACTCAGTTTTGTATTGGTCAAGGTGTCACAAGGCTTTTTAATAGTCATTGGCTTAAAGATCACGCACCTTTTTTCATTTTTTTTGAGTTCCCCAAAATCCCCCAAATTATATTTCCTTCATACATTAAATTTCCCTTCTTGCATCTTTAAAGGTAGGGCTGTTTGGATCGGATATCCGAATAGATTCACCCTATTTGGATTTTCGGATTTCGAATTTTGGATATTCCGATCAAATATAAGTTAGATATTTTTAAGTTTGAATATTTGGATTGGTATAATTTTAATCTAATCCGATTCGAAATCTGAATTATATAGACATGTATAAATATTAGACTTAAATTTTAGTGTTAAATCTTCTCATTTCATTCGCCTCTTTTAGACTCTTCTTTTCTTAATTTATTTCGAGGTCTCTCTCTTACCTCTTTTCAGTTGCTCTGTTCGCTTCTCTTAAGTCTTACATTTGCGTCTTTCATTCTCAGTCTCTCTTTCCTATATGGACAACAACGCATCTTTCTTATTAGACATTTTATTTGGAATTTTAATTTATTTTATTTTGCTATGAAACTTTTGTTTTGTCTATTGCTACGAAAGATATTTGATGCCTTCAATTTAATAGAATAGTGAATTGCAATAGCCTTAAAAAGTGCACAGCCAATAAGATTGTTAGTAGCTTTAATAAGACGTATAATCCGATACGAAAATCCGAAATATTTACCCGATCCAAACTTTAAAATTCGATCCGATCCAATTGGATTCAGATTGCATTTTATAAAATCCGAAATCCAAATTTACAATCTGAAATATGCTAAATCCGACCGGATTCGATTGATGCACAAACCCTATTTAAATGTGCGTCTAGTATATGCTCCTAATTAACTCAGCTTAAAATTCTTTAAATTATTATTTTTTTCTCAGTTACCTACTTAAATTATCCGATGTCCCAAACACTCCCTTGAACTATATTCTCCTATATATTAAATTCTCATATTTGAATTCTTAGAGGTGCGTCTGTCAAACTGTATTAACTAATGGGTTGAACTAAGCTTTTCATGTAGTTTACTCATGATATATTACTCTCGGATGATCAATTAATTTATGAGTTTTGGCAAAAAAAAGTATCTAATTTAATGCATAAATTTTAGGTGTAATTATGATTGTACTTTATGATAGACTCCAATTAAATAAATCTTTCTTTACATTCACATTGCAGCATCATAAAATACAAAGGCATATATTGTTGTATTTCTGAAAAAATAATCTTATATCATATAAACAAGATTACACAAAATTAAAATTCGCAAGTAACCAATCAATCGGCCAACAATTACATTCACTAATTCTAGATACGGAAAAGGGTAAAAAAAAAATACTCATTTACTATTCAAAAATATTCATTTATATCCTCTGTTTACACTATTGGTTAACCATCGCCTGGTACAAAAAAATTTCTTTGTGTTAGGTCCCTCCACCATAACAACATCATCCCACATGATCTGACATAACGCTTAGATAAATACCGCATGACATGCCACCTCATCGCACCTTTCTTATTTTACTTTCTCCCCTACTTCCTCTTCCACCCCCACCTCCCTTTCACCCAACCACTATTCTTTCACCTTGAAGGAAACAGAGGATTATCATGACACTGCCATAAGAAATACCAAGGAAGTATTATGTCGTTTCTTGCTTGAAGAGCAGGAAAACGGAAAAACAATGTAAAAAGTAGCCACAATTGCTACCGAAAAGAGTATTGAAAATGTGCTGGTGACTCCATCAAACGTGTTGTTAAAGTTATTTCTTCTCACTCTAAAAAGGTTCATCCTTCTCGAGAGATCTTTCATTATTTATCACATTATTTCTCAAAATTGGACTAGACTTGCTAATTGTCTGCCAATATTAAGTATCAGATAATTGAAAAGAGTTCCATAAATTTTCTTTAACTGCTTTGTAATTAATTAAAATAAATTTTTTTGCTTGCAACAGCTGAAAAAAAGAAGAATAAAGAATGATCAAATAAAGGATCAATATATATTTGCTACTTTATTAATGCAAACATTATCAACAAAAACAAAAAAATTTGAAAATCAATGAGCATATATTATAAAAATATTGTATGGTATATAAAAGATGTATTTTACCGATGAAGTCAAGCAAAGTATGTACCGAAAAAGAGTCGAATCTTTGAGTTTATATACGCGAAACGAGAAAATTAATCCTTCAATTACACATAAAAATACTTCTTTAATATTTTCTCGGTATAATCTAAAGACAGATCCCAAACTTGTTGGGATTGAAAATTGGTGAATGAAAAATGGAGGGAAGAAATATGAAGGGAAAGTGAGTTGTTCCCTTATGCTTTGGAAAGTGCAATTGTCTTTCATTGGTAGCGGAAAGAAAAGGGAATGTGCTTATATTAAGAAAGCACATCTCTTGGTGTTAAATGGGTTGGAAAGAAGGTAAATCTCGCGCCGTTGTCGTACTCGCTCGGCTTCGGCTTCGGTCAAAGATTGATTGATTGATTTTTTGGACAAATTTTCTTTCAGTTATTTAATTAATTAGAATATTTTAAACGTTCTCGCCCATTCCAACAACCATGGTTGTTTTTGAAAGGTTGCAAATTTTCAGAAATAGTACCAGAAAATAGCTATAAATACGTCTTGATCGCAAATTTTTCCTTACGAAATTTTTTGAACTTTTTCTCCTTCTTTTGCACAAATAAATTTCAGTGTGATGTATAACCATTAAGTGGTTCGCAGTTCACCAGCGTTTTAGCTACCGATACTCTGGTGAGTTAAATCGTTCTATCCTGGGAGGATAATATTCCATCACCTCGGATACTTGAGGGGAATAATTTCCTTAAGGACACACAGTGCATTCAGTGAGCTCGATTTTACTGCGAAATATATTTTTAGATTTTGTTTCTGATTATTTTTATTTCAGCTTTACTTCTGTTTTACCCGTTTCATAATATTATAGTTAATACAGATTACTAACAATCTGAAGGGAAATTATTTTTTATGCTTTAATCTATATTCTGTTTTCTGGAGATTAAAACTTTTGTGATTTTCTATTCCTTCTGAATTTTTCTATTTCTAATTTGAAGATATTAAAACTTCATTGGAGTTTTAAAATTCAGAAACGATTTGAAAAACATAAAAACTTCATCATTTTCTTGTGAAACAATATACAAAAACTTTGATTTTTGTTTATTAAACGTACTATTTATTATTAATTTACAGTACTATTTACTGTTTTAATTTCTGCCATTAATTGAACAGTTCTGTTGTTGACAGTGAGAAATGGCATTTAAAAATAAAAATCCTTCTACAACTGTTGCGGCAATGACAATAGCCTCGTCAAGTCGAACTGCTGTGACACCGGCCGAAAAATCGGGAAATATTTTTGGAGCCATCCTCAGGGTGTTTGTTCTTTTGGCTCACCACATTTGGTATGCAGAAATTCACTAGTGAAGACCCTCTAGTGCCTACCGCCGACATGCCAGACAATGAAAAGTTTATGATTGTTAAGGCGTGGAAACAGGCAGATTTTCTTTGGAAAGGCTACATCCTAAGTGCTTTAGAGGATGACTTGTACAATGTCTACAATGCTATGAATACTTCAAAAGACTCGTGGGATGCACTTGAGGAGTACAAAACTGAAGATGCGTGCTTGAAAAAGTTTGTGGTCGCCAAGTTTCTTGACTATAAAATAATAGATAGAAAAACAGTTGGAACCCAAGTTCAAGAGCTTCAACTTAATTTTCATGACTTTATTGCTGAAGAAATGGTAGTGAATGAGGCATTTCAAGAGGCTGCAATGATCGAAAAGTTGCCTCATTCATGGAGAGATTTCAAAAATTATCTAAAGCACAAGCGCAAAAAAATAAAGTTGGAAGATCTTGTGATTCGTCTCAAGATTGAGGAAGATAACAAAACAGTCGAGAAAAAGTTGCTTGAAAATTCAACGATCATTGGAGCGAATATTGTTGAAGAGGCTGCTCCAAAAAGTAAGAAGAGGAAGAGGTCCTCTGGACAGACTAAGGAGCAGAACAAGAAAAAAATTCAAGGGCAACTGCTATAATTGTGGAAAACCTGGTCACAAAGCCCCTGACTGTCGTCTCCCAAAAAAGGACAAGAAAAAGGGACAGGCCAATATAGTAGAGAAGAAAGATAACATTGATTATTTGTGTGCAATGCTTTCGGAATGTAACTTAGTTGGAAATCCGAAGGAGTGGTGGATTGACTCTGGAGCCACTCGACATGTTTGTGTTGTTAAAGAAGCATTTTCTACTTACTCTGCTGCTGGTCCCAAAGAAGCGCTTTCCATGAGAAATACTGCAACAGCCAGATTGAGGGTTATAGGAAAATATTCCTGAAGATGACTTCCAGCAAGGTGTTACAGCTCAACAACGTTCTTTATGTTCCTACTATTAGGAAAAATTTAGTTTAAACTTCTCTATTTGTTAAGAATGAATTCAAATATGTATTTTCATATCTGATAATGTCTTGTAAGTAAAAATGATATGTATGTTGGAAAAGGATACCTCAAAGAGGGCCTTTTCCAACTCAATGTAATGGTTGTTGACAGTATTAATAAAATTTCAGCTTCTTCTTATTTATTGGAGTCAAATGATTTATGGCATATTTGTTTAGGATATGTCAATTATAAAACCTTACGGAAGTTAACTAATTTAGAAGTATTGCCTAAATTCGAGTGTAATAAATCAAAATGTCAAATATATGTTGGATCTAATTTTTTCAAACATCCTTATAAGTCTGTTGAAAGGAATTCAAATCCTTTAGACTTAATTCATACTAACATTTGTGATATGAAGTCAGCACCATCTCGTGATGAGAAAAAGTATTTTATAACTTTTATTTACGATTGTGCTCGATATTTTTATGTTTATTTGCTTAATAGTGAGGATATTGAAGCATTTAAGCAATACAAGAATGAAGTGGACAATCAATTGAATAAAAAGATTGATTAGACGTGATAGGTGTGGAGAATACGAATCTTCTTTTGTAGAAATATGTTCGGAATATAAAATTATCCATCAAACTACTGCCCCTACACACCTCAATCCAATGAAATTGCGGAAAGAAAAAATCGGACATTAAAGAAAATGATGAATGCTTTATTAATAAGTTTCGGCTTACCGCATAGTTTGTGGGGGGAAGCTATCCTTACAGCTAACCGAATACTCACAGAGTACTGCGCAACAAAACACAATCTATTCCATATGAAAAATGAAAAGGAAGAAAACCCAACTTGACATATTTCAAAATGTGGTGGTGTTTAGCAGAGGTACAAGTACCTTTACCCAAAAGGGTAAAAATCGGACCAAAAACTATGGATCGTGTTTTTATTGAATATGCTACAAACAGTAAAGCATGCGATTTTTGGTTCATAAATATGATAATCCCGAAGTTCATGTTAATACGGTAATTGAATCAGATAATGCTGAAATTTTTGAAAATATGTATAAAATTGAATGTGAGTCATCAAATGAAAGATCTAAATGACCACGGGAAGAACCAAAGAAAAATACTCCAAGTGAAGAGAAACCAAGGCGTAGCAAACATCAAAGAACATCTACTTCCTTTGGACCATATTTCGTAATATTCTTGCTTGAAAATGAGCCTCAAACTTTCAAAGCAGCCATGTCATCTTCTGATTCAGCATTTTGGAAAGAGGTAGTCAATAGTGAGATTTAATTAATTTTGGATAACCATACATGGAAATTGGTTGATCTTCCTCTAGGACATAAGCCTTTAGGTTCGAAATGGATCTTTAAGAGGAAAATGGAAGTTGATGGCACTATGACAAATATAAGGCAAAACATGTTGTCAAAGGTTATAGACAAAAGGAAGGCCTTGATTACTTTGACACTTACTCGCCAGTAATAAGGATAACATCTATTAGGCCTTCCCGGTCCTCTCGTACTAGGGAAAGGTCCTCTCAATGTTCTAACGCCCACACCGAATATGGACCGAACTGTCTCACGACGTTCTGAACCCAGCTCACGTACCGCTTTAATGGGCGAACATCCCAACCCTTGGAACATACTACAACCCCAGGTGGCTAAGAGCCGACATCGAGGTGCCAAACCTTCCCATCGATGTGAGCTCTTGAGGAAGATCAGCTTGTTATCCCTAGAGTAACTTTTATTCGTTAAGCGACGTTCCTTTCACTCGGCTCCGTCGGATCACTAAGGCCGACTTTCGTCCCTGCTCGACGGGTGGGTTTTGCAATCAAGCTCCCTTCTGCCTTTGCACTCGAGGGCCAATCTCCCTCCGGCCCGAGGAAACCTTTGCACGCCTCTGTTACCTTTTGGGAGGCCTACGCCCCATAGAAACTATCTACCTAAGACTGTCCCTTGGCCCGTAGGTCCTGACACAAGGTTAGAATTCTAGCCCTTCCAGAGTGGTATCTCACTGATGGCTCGGGCCCCCCCGGAAGGAGGCCTTCTTCGCCTTCCACCTAAGCTGCACAGGAAAGGCCCAAAGCCAATCCCAGGGAACAGTGAAGCTTCATAGGGTCTTTCTATCAAGGTGCAGGTAGTCTGCATCTTCACAGTCATGTCTATTTCACCGAGCCTCTCTCCAAGACAGTGTCTAGATTGTTACGCCTTTCGTGTGGGTCGGAACTTACCCGACAAGGAATTTCGCTACCTTAGGACCATTATAGTTATGATCGCCGTTCACCGGGGCTTCGGTCGCCAATTCCCTTGTCATCAGGTCACCAACTTCCTTGACCTTGCGGCATTGGGCAAGCGTCAGCCCTCATACATGGTCTTACAACTTTGCGGAGACTTGTGTTTTTGGTAAACAATCGCCCCGACCTGGTCACTGTGACCCCTTTTATGAGGAGGCACCCCTTCTCCCGAAGTTACGGAGCTATTTTGCCGAGTTCCTTAGAGAGAGTTGTCTCGCGCCCCTATGTATTTTCTACCTACCCACCTGTGTCGGTTTCAGGTACAGGTACGCTCTTGCTCAAAGTCGTTCGAGCTTTTCCCGGGAGTATGGTATGGGTTACTTCAGCGCCGTAGAGCTTGGTATTCGAACATTGGCTCGAGGCATTTTCTCTACCTCTTCTTACCCTGACAAAGCAAGGACACCTTATGTTCTTGAACCGATAACCATCTTTTGGCTAACCTAGCCTCCTTCGTCCATCGGGACCAACAAGGGGCGGTATAGGAATATTCACCTGTTGTCCGTGGACTACGCCTTTCGGCCTGATCTTAGGCCCTGACTCACCCTCCGTGGACGAACCCTGCGGAGGAACCCTTAGGTTTTGGGGCATTGGATTCTCACCAATGTTTGTGTTGCTCAAGCCGACATTCTCGCTTCCACTTCGTCCACCACCGCTTGCGCGGAGGCTTCTCTCTCTAAGGTGGAATGCTCCCCTACCAATGTATTTTTACATCCCACAGCTTCAGCAGATCGCTTAGCCCCGTTCATCTTCGGCACAAGAGCACTCGATCAATGAGCTATTATGCACTCTTTCAAGGGTGGCTACTTCTAGGCAAATCTCCTGGCTGTCTCTGCACCCCTGCCTCCTTTATCACTGAGCAATCATTTAGGGGCCTTAGCTAGTTATCCGGGCTGTTTCCCTCTTGACGATGAAGCTTATCCCCTGTCGTCTTACTAGCCGACCTTGACCCCTATTATTTTGAGGTCATATCTAGTATTTAGAGTTTGCCTCGATTTGGTACTGCTCTAGCAGCCCGCACCGAAACAGTGGTTTACTCTTAGATGTCCAGTCAACTGCTGCGCCTCAACGCATTTCAGGGAGAACCAGCTAGCTCTGCGTTTGAGTGGCATTTCACCCCTAACCACAACTCATCCGCTGATTCTTCAACATCAGTCGGTTCGGACCTCCATTTAGTTCTACCCAAGCTTCATCCTGGTCATGGATAGATCACCCAGGTTCGGGTCTAAAAGCAGTGACAATTGCCCTATGAAGAATCGCTTTCGCTACGGCTCCGGTAGGTTCCCTTAACCAAGCCACTGCCTATGAGTCACCGTCTCATTCTTCAACAGGCACGCGGTTAGAGCCCTGGCTCCTCCTATTGCTAGGAGCTTACGTGTTCATGTTCTATTTCACTCCCTGATGGGGGTTCTTTTCACCCTTCTCTCACGGTACTACTTCGCTATCGGTCACCTAGGATTATTTAGCCTTGCAAGGTGGTCCTTGTTGATTCACATGGGAATCCACATGCCCCATGCTACTCGGGTCAGAGCATAAGCTAGTGATGCTTTCGGCTATTGGACTTTCGCCATCTAGGGTGCAGCATTCGGGCTGCTTCGCCTAGCAGCACGACGCTTGTATCACTCTCCTACAATCCCGTTTTCACGGTTTTGGCTGCTCCCATTTTGCTCGCCGCTACTACGAGAATCGCTTTTGCTTTCTTTTCCTCTGGCTACTAAGATGTTTCAGTTCTCCAGGTTATCTCTTGCCTGCCCATGGATTCAGCAGGAGTTCGAAAGGTTGCCCTATTCGGGAATCTCCGGATCTATGCTTATTTTCAACTCCCCGAAGCATTTCGTCGATTACTAATCCCTTCCTCATCTCTAGGTGCCTAGGTATCCACCGTAAGCCTTTCCTCGTTTGAACCTCGCCCTTCACTTTTAAGGCTATGCCATCCTAAGGTGTTGCTAAATGGATGGATCTTATCAACGTCCATGAATGATAAATCATAGATGGAACCGCCGAATCGGAAAATTGGGTGCTATCATAAAGCTTTGTATCGGCTAAGTTCACGAGTTGGAGATAAGCAGACTCGGACCGCTGACATCCGCCACAGGGTAAACCATCGCCTTTCAGGTCTCCTGACTAATTCTACCATAGAGGCCAACGATAGATAATAAATCCTCCCCGAAC